>CM051012.1:28969836-28982336 GCA_027704905.1 Muraenolepis orangiensis | reverse complement strand
AAGCAGCGGGGATGATGGACAGCAGGATGCTGGAGGCACCTCACCATGCCCAGTTCGGAGGCTCCCTGGGCGGGATGGTGGGCTTCCCGTACCACCTGAGCCACCATCACGTCTACGAACTAGCCGGGCATCAGCTCCAGTCGGCCGCCGCCGCCGCGGTCCCCTTCTCGATAGACGGATTACTGAACGGTTCCTGCGCCGCGTCGGTCGTCTCCTCCAATCAGCTACTGTCTTCGGGCTGCGGGATGAATGGAGATACCCAGTACAAGCTGACAGGTAAGGGACGGGACGCCATGTGTATTATGACCCAGTACAAGCTGACAGGTAAGGGACGGGACGACATGTGTATTATGACCCAACCAACGAGCCTCATGGCGGCTCGCACCGAATGGATCGGATGGGAAAACACAAAACAAAGACGCGGTGCATGGCTTGTTTGGCGAGGGAGGGGTAGGGGTGGTGGGGGGGGGGTCGTCCAATGCATTCGTACGGGAGCCTAAGAGACCCTTATTCCCGTTGTTATCGAGGGCACCAGAAGCCGAAGCTGCATGCGTGTGCGCAACAGCGATTTAGTCCGAACACGCTGTTTTGAACACGCGTTCTCCATACTACGCGGGGACATTAACGCATTAAGGGGTTACGTTTGGCGAATGCATTAATAGCGATATGATAACCCAGTGCATCCTTTGCCTACAGTGCACCTGACCTGCAATAAGCTAATGTTATGCGCGTTTTGTGTATACACACATGGAGATGAGATGAGATGCATGCCCTGATCCAGTGGATGTAGACACCCATCCTCATTGTGTGTGATATCATCCCCTGCACGTCTGAAGACTCGGGAGATCCGGACAAAGACAGCCCCGGCTGCAAGAGACGGAGAACTCGCACTAATTTCACGGGTTGGCAGCTGGAGGAACTGGAGAAGGCGTTCAACGAGAGCCATTACCCGGACGTGTTCATGAGGGAGGCCCTGGCCCTCCGCCTGGACCTCATCGAGTCCAGAGTGCAGGTACACCACGGTGCTCTCTCTCTCTCTCTCTCTCTCTTTACACATTTCATCAACTTTGCTCTCCATCTCCGAGTGAGTGTGTCTATGCACGGTGATATATATATATATATATATATATATATATATATATATATATATATATAAAATATACGATACGTCGGCATGCGTTTACAATTTGTTTGTTGTTTTCTTTGTGGACGCTTATAATATTTAATAATAATCGGGGTAGTTAGTATTTATTAGTATTTATTAGTATTTATTAGTCGTCATCCATCAACGCGAGATGTGGTCCGTCGGCTGGCGGCCGGAGTTAAAGACAGAGAGAGTCGTTAAGGGGTCTCCTGTGTGTGTGTGTGTGTGTGTGTGTGTGTGTGTGTGTGTGTGTGTGTGTGTGTGTGTGTGTGTGTGTGTGTGTGTGTGTGTGTGTGTGTGTGCGTGTGCGTGTGTGTGTGTGTGTGTGTGCGTGTGCGCGTGTGTGTGTGAATAGAATAGGCCTAAAGCCATCATCACGTAGTACACATCGGAACCCTAGCCCCTGACCACGGGGCGTCCTGCGGGGGATGGTGACGCTGCAGGCCGCTGGTTAGAAACAAACACACATGTACAGCCGAAATGCATTATAATAAATTAAACCACAAAAACAGAATAAAAATAATATTCTTAAGGCCATGTAAAATAACAATAGGCGATATAGTGGCTTATTAAAATATACATATAGGTTATATACACACTTTGTGCCTATAGCTAATAATAATATCTGCGTGACATGCAGTATAATTGTATAATTCGATTTCTGTTATATCCCCCCCCCAAAAAAAGAATATTAAATTTGTATATTATATTTATAATATTTATAATGTCACAATGTGTGGCTATCATTTTAATATAAATAGGCCCGTAGGCTCCAATAAAGCACACACCGTAATCCCTATACGGTGTTTATCTACCAAGTCATGAACAATTATTATAACAATTATTATAACAATTATTATAACAAGTATTCTAACAATTCTTATAACAATTGTTATAACAATTGGAACAACAAACAGACCACAACCCAATCAGCTCACAGGCCTATCAGCCTAGCGTCGGGCTTCCAGCTACACTGACTGCTCCCCCCCCCCCCCCCCCCCCCCCCAGGTGTGGTTCCAGAACCGCCGGGCCAAGTGGAGGAAGAAGGAGAACACGAAGAAGGGCCCCGGACGGCCCGCTCACAACTCGCACCCCACCACCTGCAGCGGGGAGCCCATGGACGCGGACGAGATCGCCCGCAGAGAGCTGGACCGGCTGGAGAAGAAGAAGCGGAAGCAGGAGCGCCGGCTGCTGAAGGCGCAGAACAAGCTCCTCCACGGAGACCTGTTCCACACGCCGGGCTCCGACAGCGACAGCGGGGTGTCCCACGTCACGGACAGCGAGCACTGCACGGTGGCCTCCCTCTCCTTCCCGTCCTCCGCGGCCCGGAACCAAACGCAAGCGAGCTGTGACCTCACCGCCTATACTCATACCAGCACCAACCAGCAGCACCACCACAACAACAACACCACCACCACCCCCACCACCAACAACAACACCACCACCCCCACCACCATGCACAACCAAAGACAGCCGCACCACAACCATCACCATCACCACGACGACGCCGGCGGTGGCGGCGGCTCCGAGCTGGACTCCTCGGACAGCAGCAGCCAGCCGTCCGGCCACATGTACGCCAACCACGGCAGCAGGGCCTCCAGCCTCCAGAAACTCAACCCCTTCAGCGTGGAGAGCCTCCTGTCGGACTCCAGGCCCTGCAGGCGCAAGTCGAGCGTGGACGGGTTCTCCGCCTTGTCCGCCCTGTCCCCGTCGCGGCCCGCCCTGATCGGGAAGGCTCACTTCCTGCTGTACCCCATCACCCAGCCGCTGGGCTTCATCGTGCCGCAGACCTCGCTGAAGGCCACCTCGACGACCATCACCACGACGTCCTCCGTCACCACCACGGCCATGACGACGACATCGACGACATCGACGACGACACACGCCGACGACGACGACGACGACATCGACGACCACCACCACCACCACCACCACACCTCCACCCCCGCCGAGGCCGATGCCGAGCGCGGTCGGGGCCACTCGGGATGTAAGAGCGGCCGCGCCGTGGACTACTCTCGCGATACTATCTCACGCACACCGGACCGCCGGGAGGACGCGTCGTCGGTGGTCAAGGGACAGGTCGGAGATGTACCGGAGGGGGGGTCACCGCCCCGGGACGCCTTCCTCGGTAGTCAGACGGTGACTAGCAGTAGTACTAGTAGTAGTACTAGTGGTAGTACTAGTAGTAGTAGTAGTAGTAGTAGTAATAGTAGTGACACGTGTCACCGACCATCGAGGCCCCTCGTAGACCCCTCGTCCTTGCAAGACGCACAGCCGGGAAACCTCCAGGAGAAAGACTATTGTGACAACTCAGAGTCGGTGATCACCTACAGCCCTAAAGAACCCCAGACTGACTCCTCCTGAGACACCTTATTATTATAGCTGTAAAGCTATAATAAGGTTATTATTATAGCTGTAAAGCTATAATAAGGTTATTATTATAGCTGTATAGCTATAATAATAATAATAATAATTAAAAAAACAACAACACGTGGATGTAGATCGAGTGACGCGTTGAAAGTAGGCCAAAGTTTTATCATAGTTACACCAGAATTGCATCTATAATCTCCCACGTTTCCTCAGCTAATATCTCCATTACGGCGTGTTAGCGAATATCTCTCTCTCTCTCTCTCTCTCTCTCTCTCTCTCTCTCTCTCCTCTCTCTCTCTCTCTCTCTCTCTCTCTCTCTCTCTCTCTCTCTCTCTCCCTCTCTCTCTCTCTCTCCTCTCTCTCTCTCCTCTCTCTCTCTCTCTCTCTCTCTCTCTCTCTCTCTCTCTCTCTCTCTCCTCTCTCTCTCTCTCTCTCTCTCTCTCTCTCTCTCTCTCTCTCTCTCTCTCTCTCTCTCTCTCTGTGTATGTTTCTCGAGTAAAGGTTTGATATTCAATGTCTGCTAAACTGTAAACACAACAACAAACAAAACAACAACAACAAACAAAACAACAACACCAACAGACACACCCAGAACCACACAAATCCTCAAAATATTGTAAAAAGGTATTATACTATTTATATATGTAAGGTTTTCGTAAATAAATATATTGTATACAAGCATCTCTGCAGAGCGTGTGTAGTGTGTGTGTGTGTGTGCGTGTGTGTGTGTGTGTGTGTGTGTGTGTGTGTGTGTGTGTGTGTGTGTGTGTGTGTGAGAGAGAGAGAGAGAGAGAGAGAGGGAGAGGGAGAGGGAGAGAGAGACACCGTACCACATACAGTAGGAAAGGGCCTTTCTCGACACATCTCATGTTGTACTTTGTATATTGCCTTAACAAATTTATTCATCTATAAGCCCGACCGAAATGAGGTTAGAGGCCCGAGGCAGAGAGGCAGAGAGGAGCCGCCCGGCTCCTGCAGAGTTGGGATATGAAAGTAATTATTTTCCCGGTGGCGACTGCATGCGGGGATTCAGTTTATTTTAGCTCAAAGGGTTATAATACATTACCGATTTCCAGTGATATGAAATCACATAAACTTCCAAGAATAATAGAATTAGCATGAAAGGCTGGGGTGTCAAATTGAAATAGGAAAATAATAGCCTCGGCAGCTGCAGGAGTGTGTGTGTGCGTGTGTGTGTGTGTGTGTGTGTGTGTGTGTGTGTGTGTGTGTGTGTGTGTGTGTGTGTGTGTGTGTGTGTGTGTGTGTGTGTGTGTGTGTGTGTGTGTGTGTGTGTGTGTGCATATATTGGATGATGGGAGATGGGAATTCGTGGGGCGGAATTTTCATGAGCTTTTTACACACTTTGTCAGGGTGGGGGGGGGGGGGTGTGGGGGGGGGGCTCTTGTATGGGCGCTATATTAAGATAGATGTCCGATGATATCCCCTCATTGTTCTGTCGCTTACATTGATGTTTCCGTGTTATCAGCCTATTGATCATGCGTCCGCTGTAATAGGATGGGGTGAAGGGAGAACGTGCCTATTTACAATAGCAGAACACATGTGTTCTAATGGGGGGGGGGCTGCATGGCGGGGGCGGGGGCCCCCAGGGGACGAGGCCAGGGGCCGGGGGGGGGGGGGGGGGGGTGGGGGCAGGGGGTCCGCCGCCACATCTGCGCCTCCTCTCGTCGGAATATTAGCCTGTATGATGATGACCACCAACCACCACCCAACCTCCACCTCCACCGCCACCACCTCCACCCAACCTCCACCACCACCCAACCACCACCACCACCCACCACCCAACCTCCACCCAACCTCCACCACCACCCAACCACCACCACCACCCACCACCCACCACCCAACCTCCGCCCAACCTCCACCACCACCACCACCACCACCTCCACCCAACCTCCACCACCACCCAACCACCACCACCACCCACCACCCACCACCCAACCTCCACCCAACCTCCACCCAACCACCACCACCACCACCACCACCTCCACCCAACCACCACCATCTCCACCCAACCTCCACCACCACCCAACCTCCACCACCACCTCCACCCAACCTCCACCTCCACCCAACCTCCACCACCACCTCCACCCAACCTCCACCATCACCCAACCACCACCACCACCCAACCTCCACCATCACCACCACCAACACCATCACCACCACCAACAGCATCACCAACACCACCTCCACCACCACCCAACCACCACCCAACCTCCACCACCACCACCACCCAACCTCCACCATCACCACCACCAACACCATCACCAACACCACCACCAACACCACCTCCACCACCACCCAACCTCCACCACCACCTCCACCACCACCCAACCTCCACCATCACCAACACCACCTCCACCACCACCCAACCTCCACCACCACCTTCATCACAACCACCACCGCGGTGTATTCTATTCACTTATACAACAACAATAACAACCAAAAACGTACACAAAATTACAGAAATAGAACAAGACCAAGAAAGAAAAAAGGGTATTTTAAAACAAACAGACTACCAAACCCCCCCCCCCCCCCCCCCCCCCCCGACCACCCCCCAAAAACAATAAACCCCCAAAACCGAACAAACACAGTAGATGTGATCCAGTGGTTGTGTGAGCCGTGGTGGGGGCCCCCGCAGCGGGGCGCCGTGGTGGGGGCCCCCGCGGCGGGGCGCCGGGCTGCGGGTCCTCCTTTTCGGGGGTCTCGATTTGCAAATAAATTGAAAATAATCAGAGAGAGGACCGAGCTTCATGTCTGAGCCGGTGTCCTTCTCACAATATTTACATAATATTGCAGCTGTTTGCTCTAGGAAGCAATTACATATTAGGTGGGGGGGGGGGGGGGGGGGTCCGCTATAGGGCTGTAGGCATGGTAGCTATAGCGACGGCATAAAACACACCCCCTTAATGAATACCGGCTATTTTACAATAATAAAATACATATAACGTCATTTAATGACACAGTTTAAGGCATATAGGACGTCGTTTAGGCTCTATAAACATGAGCCCAACCTCCCCCTCCCTATATGTCCCCAAACTATGGCAAAGGGTTAATCCCCCGATTGAAAAAGTGAAATAACCTAAAATTGATGTCCCCCTTTTGGTTAATTTTATTATATATATGCCCATATAAGCGCATCCATAATTCATTAGTCCCTCTCCCTCCTGAATAGAGAGGGAGGGAGATCTCGCTGGCTGCACATTGCATGGCCTTAAGGTGAAATTAGCGACTGGCTTAAGTCTAGTTAAGCTTTGGTTTGTGCCTGAGAGCTGCAGCCCGCTGCTGCTGCATGATGCAAGACAAACTATAACCGATCGATATGGCCGGGTACACCCCCCCCCCACCCCCCCCACACACACACACACACACACACACACACACACACACACACACACACACACACACACACACACACACACACACACACACACACACACACACACCCGCGGGGAGCCGCCCTGTCTTCCATGAATCATACTTTATGAATTCAATTTATACCGCAGAGAAATTTTCAATTTGAAACGCCAGATCATTATGGGGGGGGGGGGGGGGGGGGGGGGGGTGGTGGGTGGGGTGAGGAGGGGGTGAGGGGGGGTGCGGGAGGGGGGGAGTGTAAATTGTTTTTGCTCTATTATGCATCGGACGCCGTCATTTTTCTTTCTAATTACGGAGGTGTCAGGTCGGGCTGTCATGCAGACGCTGATTTTCAATTTAACTGATCATCAACCGCATTCCACTCTTTTCCCTGTTTGATAAATACGCCATCTCTCTCTCTCTCTCTCTCTCTCTCTCTCTCTCTCTCTCTCTCTCCTCTCTCTCCTCTCTCTCTCTCTCTCTCTCTCTCTCCTCCTCTCTCTCTCTCTCTCTCTCTCTCTCCCCTCTCTCTCTCTCTCTCTCTCTCTCTCTCTCTCTCTCTCTCTCTCTCTCTCTCTCTCTCTCTCTCTCTCTCTCTCTCTCTCTCTCTCTCCCTCTTCTCTCTCTCTCTCTCCTCTCTCTCTCTCTCTCTCTCTCTCTCTCTCTCTCTCTCTCTCTCTCTCTCTCTCTCTCTCTCTCTCTCTCTCTCTCTCTCCTCTCTCTCTCTCTCTCTCTCTCTCTCTCTCTCTCTCTCTCTCTCTCGGAGCGCCTACATGCGTGGCATACTGAGAAGAGAGGCGAAGATTGGCAAAGTAATAGAGGCCTGTGTGTGTGTGCGGCAATAAGTGCGCAGATCAGGCAGCTAATTTAGCACCTCCATGGTATTCCATTTCCATCTCTCATCCCCAGGTCTCAGAGGAGGAGGAGGAGGAGGAGGAGGAGGAGGAGGAGGAGAGGAGGAGGAGGAGGAGGAGGAGGAGGAGGAGGAGGAGGGGAGGAGGAGGAGGAGGAGGAGGAGCCCAAAGGCAGAGAGCTGCGGTACCCTATTCACCACTATCGAAGAAATGAGGGAGAGAGGGGGAGAGAGAGGGGGAGAGAGAGAGAGAGAGAGAGGGGGGGGAGAGAGAAAGAGATGGAGAGGAGAGAGAGAGAGGGGGGGGCAGAGAGAGAGAGAGCGAGAGAGAGAGAGAGGGGGGGGGGGGAGGGAGAGAGAGAGAGAGAGCGAGAGAGGGGGGGGGGGGGGGAGGGAGAGAGAGAGAGAGAGGGGGGGAGAGAGAGAGAGTAGGGGGGAGAGAGAGAGAGATGGAGAGGAGAGAGAGACCGGGAGAGAAAGGAAGAGAGAGAGGGAGAGAGCGAGAAAGGAAGAGAGAGAGAGGGAGATAGAAATCCACCCCAAAGCCTTGTTTTCAACCACACCTTTCCTAAATGAGTCAATGGAGCTTAATTAAGGGTTAATGGAGTTTTCTCAATATGTGTTAGTCTTACTTAATAGAAACGAATGTGCGCAATTAATTAGGCCAGAGGCTCGGATCCAGCGAGCCGTTAGACGACGCGGCTCCATCCCTCCTCGACGACTAACATGACACATAACACATATCAAGGTCTGCTATTTACCTAGATGGGCCTGTCCTATAGAACCTTCTAGAAAAGAATGATCTATCAGCTTGATATTTATTAAAAATGAATTTCACCCACCTTAAAATAGGGACCAATAGTACACGACATACAAGTATATGAAACAAAAGCCCAAATACAAAGGATATACGCAGTGCAGTTCTTTGTTATTATTATTATTGTAATTGTTTTTTCAATTACAAACTCTATTACCATATATAAGCGTTAATAGATGTGTATAAGAAGGCCGTGTTGACATTGTAGATAGAAAGGTTTGTATTTGGTTGTGTGATAAGTGGTGTTATATTATAGTCTAAGTCATTTCTTTCTTTCTTTCTTCATTCCTCAAAATATGAGAGCACTCGTCGTCTGGTTATGATGATGATCTCTTAAATCTCATTTATGCAGAAAAATAGAAATGATTATAATCTCATCGCAAACCTCCTGGGTTATATAGGCCTGGATTGAGACATTAACTACACACCCGTCTACATACAGTTGAAGTCATTCTGCTGCATTGCTTGGAATAAAAGAAAAATAGGCCTACATTCAAATTAATATTTACATCCTTGCATTTCATTAATGCACAATAGCCCATACTTAAATATAGATAGTGCTACGTAGGCCTACCCTAAATATAAACTAACATTTAGACCTACGTATGAAAAACGTAATACAAACACGTTTAAGGTATGTATTATTATTGAGTGAGTTGATGATTAAGCCCAACGTTTCAACGTTGTTATAGGCCTATTCTGAATGAAACCCTAGGCCTATACTAGGCCTACAGTATAGGGTCCAAGTGCTTAATTTAAAGGGCCAGTGTCGTCTGAGGCAACATCCACCGTAGGCTCATCCTCTGTTCAGTGTCACTGGGTGAACCGTGCAGCGTCCTATAAACCGAAATAACCTTTCATTTGGACGACATATAGGCCTATTACATTAGCCATATACACGCAAATATTGTTATTATAAATAATACATGCACGCAGGCCATTTTTTATTATTATAGTCTACTATATAGGTATTGTAACTATCAATGATTCAGGACTTATTATTATTATTATTATTATTATTATTATTATTATCTTACTAAGACATTTATTTGAGAAAAACAAAAAAACAAAAAGATTTAAAAACAACTTTGAAACGTCAGATGTGTGACACACCTCAGCGTTAGGTTGTTGTCGGGCACAGTGCTGTGTGTGTGTGTGTGTGTGTGTGTGTGTGTGTGTGTGTGTGTGTGTGTGTGTGGTGTGTGTGTGTGTGTGTGTGTGTGTGTGTGTGTGTGTGTGTGTGTGTGTGTGTGTGTGTGTGTGTGTGTGTGTGTGTGTGTGTGTGTGTAACAGCTAAACGCTGTTATAATATCCGCAATATTATGACCCCATAACCGTTTCTCTGACACGTCACAATTGCACATCCAAGTGCTATGGGAGCAATAGGCGAGGATGGGGAAACACGTCAGGGATTTCTCTGAGCTCTGAGGTCACGTGGTGTTCGTTCTCCGGTTGGATTCGAGATGTCACAACATCTGTTTTTGTTTTTCCATTTTACATACCAAAGTAAACCATTCCCCTGTTGTACATATGCACATTATAATATACAATCAGCAATATGTTTATTGATGTCATTCCATATCATATTAAATAATATGCCAAAAATATTATATGTTATCTGCATGCTTACAGTATAAGCCCTATTAGTGATTATTATGGATGCTATAATTAGCAGTGAAATATTGAGCATAAATATTGGACAGTGTTACCCTTGTGGGGTGGTGTATGTTTTCAGGGGTTATGTCTCACTGTATATTTAGTCCTAAAATAACGGATACATTGGACAAAACACAGAAATGCAATGAACCCTAACCCATCCAATGGAAAAAGAACAAACCTCACAGAGATAGCCTTTACTAGCTTTACCGTTACTAGGGAGGGAGATTACAGACGGCAAACAAGTTTTTGCGCTGGGTGATTCTTTGGAGAGCGGTCTGATGGCGCCCATAGTGGGATGTTCCCTCCATGGGCGGATCAGACCGGCTATTGCTCTCAATGGCTTCCCTTCTCCCATGGGTGCTCATATTATACCATTAAGGTCTATTGTTTAGAGAGATGTGGGCTCACGGATGTCTACAGCTCATAGTGTGTCCTAGCTATATCCTATACTAGATATAGGATCCTTCTGAGCATTCAGCCCAACTCACATCCTAAACCCATTCTCAAATAGCATCATCATGAGCCTAAACCTAAAGGTTTGACTGGATCACTGTCCTTATTCCTGACACACCTTTACACAGAAAACGTACACAAAACACACACCTTTACACAGATCCAGTGTGTTGAGGAGGATAAAAATACATCACAAAGACATGTTGAGCCACGGTCCATAACTATATCTCACATTATTAGCTCAAAGTGGTGAATGGTGACTCAAACGCCATTGATTGAGATGTTAATTACCCTGCATGGCTCACAGATCTGAGAAGGTAAGTAAAGAGATGGACCATATGTTTACATCTTGTGTAACAAACACAGGTAGAAAGGTGTGTGTGTTTGAATCGTCATCACACACACATTTATGATAGATGGGTCAACCCGCCTACCCAGTGGACTGTACCAAGTGATGGGTTTATCTAAAGGGTACATTTTGAAATGGCTCTGAATTTTAAAACCCAAACTCGCCGAAATAACGCAAACTTTAAGACTTCAACTTAGAAACTCTTGACTGCTTTGTTTTAATGAGCTGAGATGTTGTTACTGTGAGTACGTTTTCCAAAAAAAACCCGGAACACATATTTTCTCACCAATTGTGTAAAACTACATACTGTACAGTACTGTATCGTAGTAGATAAACAGCGATGAACTTTTATTTTAGTTGGGCTTATGTTTTTCAGTTAACTCATAATTAATGGGAAAAGATTTAGCCTGGAAATGATGTCCCTCCGTATTAGCTGCGGAGATGGACTTTGAGCTAATTGTTCTGACCTACGCCCACTCCTATTAACACTAACTACCTTGGTCTTTTGTGTGTATCAAATCTCCGCTCTGTTTTCGTTATCCCCCTGTGAAAACAAAATTAGCTATCCTCGTTAATATAACGACGATTGGTTACAAATGATTGTGGTGAGCGTGTGATAAGGGTATCATAAGGGTATCACCACCATGTTCTCCACAGGTTTACTCTCTAAATATAAAGTTAGACATACTAAGTTAAACAGCCCAGGGGTGTATACTTTATACTTCCATCCTTTAATAGCTACTGTACAGAGTTACACTGGTATGTTTCAGATGGATGTGTACTTACATATCGCCTTCACTCAGTACCACTGAAATGACTCAACTTACAACTTACAATCCAGACATTAATTCATCAATTCATCCACTTCTTACCACACACACACACACACACACACACACACACACACACACACACACACACACACACACACACACACACACACACACACACACACACACACACACACACACACACACACACACACACACACACACACACACAAACACTATTCGATCCATCAAGGGCAATTTAGGGTCAATTTCACATACATGTACAGTATATATATATATATATAAATATACTGTATATAAATATAGCACAAGTGAAGCAAAACTACCAAATCATTTCATTCCTCATTGTCTTTCAAAGAGTATGGTTTGAGTACTTTGAGTATCGACTATATATATATCTACTGTGTGTTTGTATGTATGTATGTGTATGTATGTATGTATGTATGTATGTATGTATGCATACATCTACTGTGTGTATATATGTATGTATGTATGTATGTATGTATGTATTTATGTATGTATGTACAGTATGTATTTACAGTATGTATGTATGTATCTACTGTGTGTATATGTATGCATGTATATATTTATGGATGTATGGATGTATCTATATATGTATTATGTATGTATTATATACGCATGTATGTATGTATGTATGTATGTGTGTATCTGTGTATCTATGTATCTATGTA
>CM051012.1:28952336-28964836 GCA_027704905.1 Muraenolepis orangiensis | reverse complement strand
TTTTCTTTTCACTCTTCAAATTACCAATAGTCCAAATAAATGTTATATATATATATATATATATATATATATATATATATATATACTGTATATACTGTATATTGTGTGGTAAAGGTTTGGCTTGAGGGTTAGGTTATGGTTTGGTTTTAGTGTTATGATTTGGGTTGTAGGGATTTTCGGGTAGTAGGGATAGGTCCTCGGATGAGGAATGGTCCCCGGACAGCAGGGCCCCCCTAGGATGGGACCTCGGGCCCCCCTCAGGATGGGACCTCGGGGCCCCCTCAGGATGGGACCTCGGGGCCCCCCTCAGGATGGGACCTCGGGGCCCCCCTCAGGATGGGACCTGGGGGCCCCCCTCAGGATGGGACCGGGTACGGTCCAAGGATGGTACCCACAGTCTCAGGACGGGGCCCACAGTCACAGAACCCCCCCCCTGAGGCCCTTGGGGTCTGGGTGGGTTCCTGAAAAATAAAATACCACAGGAGGACCTCGGACTGGGGAACAGCCCCAGGACAGGGCCCACATCCAAAGGACAGGGCCCTAAAAACAGCCTTGGTAATGGAGCTCGCAGACGGCCTCCCCGGAGCTCCGGCGGGTCTCAGGAGTCCTCAGCGGATGCCATCACTTTAACGATTCCCAGTAACAGTTCCCATGTTGGCAGACACTCCCATCCAATCCGACTCACGGTGAGTTGAGATACACGCAATTAGGAAAGAAGGAGAGATTGGGCATCTTCCTCAGGGACGCCTTACAGGGAGGGCTTCGGACTTCCATCGAATCGAAGAATCGCTTGTGAACCCAAAGTGTGGAGGACGAGACGATGCCAGGTGAATTGACGATGTCTACGTGAATCTCTTCCTTAATTGTGGACTGTGAAACTTTTCAAAGCCTTAGTTGTCATCACAGTAAACCCCCGGTCGTTTGGGTCATCCCATCGCACGGTAAGCACGGCCTTACAGGGAAGGATCGGACGTTTGGGAATCAAACCCAAAAACCTCTCGGCTGGGAAACCGAACACACCCCCTTGTTCCTGCGCTGTTCCTCTCCCCCCCCGGATTTGTGTGATTATTTGTGGCTTTCTTTTCTACGCGCATCATACAGTACAACAACCTTGACGTGTGACTTGATGGGGAGAGCCATTGACGTTGGCCAAGAGATCCAATAGCCAATCATCCACACCTCCAGACTGTAAAACACTCTCTCTACACCCACAGTAAAAACCCCAGAAGCAAGTCGATCAACGCGTTAGAAACGTGTTTCAGCTCCAACATTAGCTTCTGCTATAGATTCCCCCCCCCCCTCCTCCCTCCCTCCCTCCCTCCCTCCCTCCCTCCCTCCCTCCCTCCCTCCCTCCCCTCCCCTCCCCTCCCTCCCTCCCACTTAAAGGCCCCTGCGGCCCTAGCCGATAACACTACGTTTGTATCGCACAATGGCCTCCTGGATGATGCACTACCCCCCCCCCCCCAAGCTAAGGTAAAGTAAACGCCATTAGTCGGACTACATTACATTCCTCGCCGGGGTTAGGGGCGCTAAAATTAATGGCGGTGGGCACATTAATTCAAAGGTTGCGCAGTTGAAAACACTTACACACCGCCGCTCGCGTTACGGGAGAGAGTGTGCCCTACTTCCACAACACAGAGGGCCGGCCGTCCTCCAATGAGGAGAGAGGAGAGAGAGAGAGAGAGAGAGAGAGAGAGAGAGAGAGAGAGAGAGAGAGAGAGAGAGAGAGAGAGAGAGAGAGAGAGAGAGAGAGAGAGAGAGAGAGAGGGGGGGGGAGAGAGAGAGAGAGAGAGAGAGAGAGAGAGAGAGAGAGAGAGAGAGAGAGAGAGAGAGAGAGAGAGAGAGAGAGAGAGAGAGGGGGAGAGAGGGGGAGAGAGAGGAGAGAGAGAGAGAGAGAGAGAGGAGAGAGAGAGAGAGAGAGAGAGAGAGATGAGAGAGAGAGAGAGAGAGAGAGAGAGAGAGGGGGGGAGAGGGGGGGGAGAGAGAGAGAGGGGGAGAGAGAGGGGGGGAGAGGGGGAGAGAGGGGGGGAAGCGAGTCCATCCATCCTTTGCAGAGGGCAGTCGCTGACCCTGCGCTCTACTGCAGATGGAGATCTAAATGCTAAAATCTAAATCTGGAGGATTGAATCCTCTTTATTGGTCTCATACATGCAAGATACAACATATTTGTATTGGCCATTTGCAACAAGTCCATTGGAATACTCCCCACTCCCCATTCCCTCCCACAGTATGCATCTCCAAAAACAATACCATACAAATAATATATACAATAAAAATGAGCAAAGTAACTGATAGATGTTATGTTCATGTGTTGAATTGTGCATTTAAAAGCATTAAAAGTGCCAGTAGTGCAGCAGCATGATGAATACAGAGCAGTAACTGTGACACACACAGGAGCAGTGGGCAGCTGCTGGATAGGGGGGGGGAGGGGGGGGGGACCTTCCGGTTCCCAAGCCCCAACAGACTGAGCTACTGCCCCCTTAATACAAATGGAGGGTAGTCTACAGTGTCTGTGGCCTGACTGTAGGTATAGAGGGTATAGAGGGTATAGAGGGTATAGAGTGATAGAGGGTATAGAGGGTATAGAGGGTGTAGAGGGTATATAGGGTATAGAGGGTATAGAGGGTATAGAGTGATAGAGGGTATAGGTATAGAGGGTATAGAGGGTGTAGAGGGTATAGAGGGTATAGAGGATATAGAGGGTATAGAGGGTATAGAGTGTATAGAGGGTATAGAGAGTATAGAGGTATAGAGGGTATAGGGTATAGAGGGTACTATTGAGGGTATAGAGGGGTATAGAGGGTATAGAGAGTATAGAGGGTGTAGAGGGTATAGAGGGTATATAGGGTATAGAGTGATAGAGGGTATAGAGGGTATAGAGTGATAGAGAGAATAGAGGGTATAGAGTGATAGAGGGTATAGAGGGTATAGAGGGTGTAGAGGGTATAGAGGGTATAGAGGGTATAGAGTGATAGAGAGTATAGAGGGTGTAGAGGATATAGAGGGTATAGAGGGTATAGAGTGTATAGAGGGTATAGAGAGTATAGAGGGTATAGAGGGTATAGAGGGTATAGAGAGTATAGAGGGTACTATTGAGGGTATAGAGGGGTATAGAGGGTATAGAGAGTATAGAGGGTGTAGAGGGTATAGAGGGTATATAGGGTATAGAGTGATAGAGGGTATAGAGGGTATAGAGTGATAGAGAGAATAGAGGGTATAGAGTGATAGAGGGTATAGAGGGTATAGAGGGTGTAGAGGGTATAGAGGGTATAGAGGGTGTAGAGGGTATAGAGAGAATAGAGGGTATAGAGGGTATAGAGGGTATAGAGTGATAGGGTATAGAGGGTGTAGAGGTGTAGGGTATAGAGGGTATAGAGGGAATAGAGGGAATAGAGGGTGCAGAGTGATAGAGGGTGTAGAGGGTATAGAGGGTATAGAGAGTATAGAGAGTACTATAGAGGGTATAGAGAGGGTATAGAGTGATAGAGGGTATAGAGTGATAGAGGGTATAGAGGGTGTAGAGGGTATAGAGGTAATAGAGGGTGTAGAGTGATAGAGGGTATAGAGGGTATAGAGGGTGTAGAGGGTATAGAGGTAATAGAGGGTGTAGAGGGTATAGAGGGTATAGAGTGATAGAGGATATAGAGGGTATATAGAGGGTATAGAGTGATAGAGGGTATAGAGGGTATAGAGGGTATAGAGGGTGTAGAGGGTATAGAGGGAATAGAGGGTGTAGAGGGTATAGAGAGTATAGAGCGTGTAGAGGGTATAGAGGGTATAGAGGGTGTAGAGGGTGTAGAGGGTATAGAGGGAATAGAGGGTGTAGAGGGTATAGAGAGTATATAGGGTATAGAGGGAATAGAGGGTGTAGAGGGTATATAGGAATAGAGTGAGTAGAGGGTATAGAGGGTATAGAGGGTGTAGAGGGTATAGAGGGTATAGAGGGTGTAGAGGGTATAGAGGGAATAGAGGGTGTAGAGGGTATAGAGGGTATAGAGGGTGTAGAGGGTATAGAGGGTATAGAGGGTATAGAGTGATAGAGGGTATAGAGGGTGTAGAGGGTATAGAGGGAATAGAGGGTGTAGAGTGATAGAGGGTCCATCCATCCATCCATCTTCTCCCGCTTATCCGAAATCGGGTCGCGGAGGTAGCAGCTCCAGCAGGGGACTCCAAACTTCCCTCTCCCTGGCAACATCGACTAGCTCTGACTGGGGGATCCCGAGGCGTTCCCAGGCCAGTGTGGAGATGTAATCACCCCACCTGTACCTCGGTCTGCCCCGTGGTCTCCTCCCAGTTGGATGTGCCTGGAAAACCTCCCTCGGGAGGCGACCAGGAAGCATCCTTACTAGATGCCCGAACCACCTCAACTGGCTCCTTTCTACGCGAAGGAGCAGCGGCTCTACTCCGAGTCTCTCACGAGTGACTGAGCTTCTCACCCTATCCCTCAGGGAGATACCAGCCACCCTCCTGAGGAAACTCATTTCGACCGCTTGTATTCGCGATCTCGTCCTTTCGGTCATTACCCATTGCTCATGGCCATAGGTGAGGGTAGGAACGAAGACTGATCGGTAGATCGAGAGCTTTGCCTTCTGGCTCAGCTCTCTTTTGGTTACAACGGTGCGCCAAAGTGCACCCAATACCGCTCCCGCTGCACCTATTCTCCTGTCAATCTCACGCTCCATCCTCCCCTCACTCGAGAACAAGACCCCGAGATACTTGAACTCCTTCACTTGGGATAAGGACTCCCTCCCTACTTGGAGTAGACAATCCACCGGTTTCCTGCTAAGAACCATGGCCTCAGATTTGGAGGTGCTGATCCTCATCCCAGCCGCTTCACATTCTGCTGCAAACCGATCCAGTGAGTGCTGAAGGTCACATACTGATGACGCAAACAGGACCACATCATCTGCAAACAGCAGTGATTCAATCCTGAGCCCACCATACTGAAACCCCTCCCCTCCATGACTACGCCTTGAAATCCTGTCCATGAAAATCACAAACAGGATGGGTGACAAAGCGCAGCCCTGGCGGAGGCCAACACCCACTGAGAACAGGCCTGACTTTGTACCGAGAATCCGGACACAGCTCTTGCTTTGGGAGTAGAGAGATTGGATGGCCCTCAACAATGACCCCCGCACCCCATACTCCCGCAGCACCCCCCACAGTATTTCCCGAGGGACCCGATCATATGCCTTCTCCAAATCTACAAAACACATGTAGACCGGATGGGCATACTCCCAAGCCCCCTCCAGGATCCTTGCAAGAGTGAAAAGCTGGTCCGTTGTTCCACGACCAGGGCGGAATCCGCATTGTTCCTCTTCAATCTGAGGTTCGACTATCGGCCGAACCCTCCTTTCCAGCACCTTGGAGTAGACTTTCCCAGGGAGGCTGAGTAATGTGATACCCCTGTAATTGGCACACACCCTCTGGTCACCCTTTTTGAACAGGGGTACCACCACCCCCGTTTGCCACTCCTCAGGCTCTGTCCCAGACTTCCACGCAATGTTGAAAAGACGTGTCATCCATGACAGCCCCTCAACACCCAGAGCCTTTAGCATTTCTGGACGGAGCTCATCAACCCCTGGGGCTTTGCCACTGCGGAGATGTTTGACTACCGCAGTGACTTCCTCCAGGGAGATTGATGTTTGCCGTCCTTCATCCTCCAGCTCTGTCTCTACCATTGAGGGTGTAGTACACCCTCAATGGTGATAGAGGGTGTAGAGGGTATAGAGTGATAGAGGGTATAGAGGGTATAGAGGGTGTAGAGGGTGTAGAGGGTGTAGAGGGTATAGAGGGTACAGAGTGATAGAGGGTATAGAGGGTATAGAGTGATAGAGGGTATAGAGTGTGTAGAGGATATAGAGGGTATAGAGGGTATAGAGGGTGTAGAGGGTATAGAGGGAATAGAGGGTGTAGAGGGTATAGAGAGTATAGAGGGTGTAGAGGGTATAGAGGGTATAGAGGGTGTAGAGGGTATAGAGGGTGTAGAGGGTATAGAGGGAATAGAGGGTGTAGAGGGTATAGAGGTTATATAGGGTGTAGAGGGTATAGAGGGAATAGAGGGCGTAGAGGGTATAGAGGGTGTAGAGGGTGTAGAGGGTATATAGGGAATAGAGGGTGTAGAGGGTATAGAGTGATAGAGTGTGTAGAGGGTATAGAGGGTATAGAGAGGGTGTAGAGGGTATAGAGGGTATAGAGGGTGTAGAGGGTATAGAGAGTATAGAGGGTGTAGAGGGTATAGAGGGTGTAGAGGGTATAGAGGGAATAGAGGGCGTAGAGGGTGTAGAGGGTGTAGAGGGTATATAGGGAATAGAGGGTGTAGAGGGTATAGAGTGATAGAGGGTATAGAGTGTGTAGAGGGTATAGAGAGGGTGTAGAGGGTATAGAGAGGGTAGAGGGTGTAGAGGGTATAGAGGGTGTAGAGGGTATATAGGGAATAGAGGGTGTAGAGGGTATAGAGGGTATAGAGTGATAGAGGGTATAGAGTGTGTAGAGGGTATAGAGGGTATAGAGGTCAGTTTAATAAAAAGCCCTAATTTCCACCAAAAAAAAGACTTCTTTAATAAATCCCTCACCTTGATAACCATAATAACCCAATTAAGATATTCCTTAAAAACATTTTTATTACCACAACAGATGAGGCACAACATATATAAATATACATTTGAATATATAGGACTTGTTAGGAACAAAATGCACTTTTGACTTCTGGTGACGAGTTGCTCTCTCACCTTCCTTTGTTGAAACACTATTGTAAGTCACTTTGGATAAAAGTGTCTGCTAAATGACTGTAATGACATGTAATGTAATGTAATGTTTGTATGCGAGCGCAAGTGGTGGTAGCCGTCTTCTGTCTTTCTGATGCAATTGATCGGTCCACTGTCCATCTGAATGGCTTGTAAAGGAGGACGAGACGATGCCAAACCGACGATGTCTGCGTGAATCTCTTCCTTAATTGTGGACTGTGAACCTTTTCATAGCCAGTTGTCATCATGGCAGAAAACCCCCGGTCTTTTGGGTCATCCCATCCCACAGTGAGCACTAACACAACCCTCTCTGAATCTGTATTTGTATTTAATAAAGCCACAACACAAATCAATCTTACGTCTTAAATACACGTTCGGCTGTGCTCACACACCACCCCCCCACCCCCCCCTCACGGTTCTCACCGTAACAAGGCATCCTTGAATAGCCTTCAACAGCCTCCACACAACACCCACATGTTGGAGATATCTCCAACATGAAGGCCTGTTTCCCCCCGTTAATCACTACACCACGGGCAGGGGAAATTATTCCTTCAATTTCTCAGGGAAAGATAATGATTCTGGTTTTTATCAAGGGTTTATCTTCTGAGGTCAAGATTAAAGTGAAAACCGAGGTGAACCCCCAGTGTCCCCAATTAAAAAAGACAAGGGAGAGAGAGAGAGAGAGAGAGAGAGAGAGAGAGAGAGAGAGAGAGAGGAGAGAGAGAGAGAGAGAGAGAGAGAGAGAGAGAGAGAGAGAGAGAGAGAGAGAGAGAGAGAGAGAGAGAGAGAGAGAGAGGGAGGGAGGGAGGGAGGGAGGGGGAGGGAGCCAGTGAGTGTGAAATGAAGAGAGAGGGGGAGAGTGAGAGAGAGAGAGAGGGATGGAGAGAGATGGAGAGAGAGAGAGAGAGAGAGAGAGAGAGAGAGAGAGAGAGAGAGAGAGAGAGAGAGAGAGAGAGAGAGAGAGAGAGAGAGAGAGGGGGAGAGAGAGAGAGAGAGAGAGGAGAGAGAGAGAGAAGAGAGAGAGAGAGAGAGAGAGATAGAGAGAGAGAGAGAGAGAGAGAGAGAGATGAGAGAGAGAGAGAGAGAGGAGAGGGAGAGGGAGAGGGAGAGGAGGGAGACAGAAGAGAGAGAGAGAGAGAGGGGAGAGAGAGAGAGAGAGAAAGAGAGAGACAGGGAGAGGAGGGAGACAGAAGAGAGAGAGAGAGGAGAGGGAGAGAGAGAGAGAGAGAGAGAGAGAGGGAGGGGTGAGGGTCAATCCTAGATTGTTCTCCCCTCCAGTCCCCTGAAGTATGCGAGGGAAGCAGGAAATAACACAATTAAAGTACGACACCTGACTTCAGTGTGAATGATAACGGGCTAACTGGCCCACCAGAGATCCGTCCTGCCAGTTCTCACACCATCCCTTTATCAACATTTAAGATTGCATGGTCCCTCCAAAATGGACATGATCGGGGTTTAGAAATGAATATGCAAACGCTTGGTTGGTGTGGACAAGCTAACCATGCTAAGAGTGGACACCTCTCTTTAGTGAACACAGGGCCTTTATCTCATGTAGTTTACTCTTACCTCAACACAAGGAGACTAAATGCTTTATTTCTTTATTTTTCTTGGCAGCAGCAATTTAATTTTTTACCAGCCGATTCACCAGATTTCCTCAGGGTCCTTTATTTAAAACGAGGCTCTCTCAAGGAAAATGTTTAATGGTACATCGGACAACAAGGGTCTACTTGGTCTCATGATTTAGGTAATTATTTTTCAAGAGAGCGGCAAAGCAGTCCGGCTCACCAACACATCACAGAGATGGCCAACGCGTGGGCATCGAGGATGTTTAAAAACAAATATACAACACTTCTTTGCGATGTTTCATGCTTTTGGAATAAACAGCCAAAATGTATTGGACTAAGTGATTCATTGATTGATTAACTGATCTCATCTCTTCTCCCCCTACCGTCCGGTCGCCGGTTCCTCAGCATCCGTACAATGACTACCAGGTTTAAGGAGAGTTTTTTATCCACAGGCAGTGACCTACTGAACTGCTAGGAGTGCTGCCACTATCATAACATGTCATTAACATTACTCTATCATAACATGTCATTAACATTACGCTATCATAACATGTCATTAACATTACACTATCATAACATGTCATTAACATTACACTATCATAACATGTCATTAACATTACACTGTCATAACATGTCATTAACATTACACTATCATAACATGTCATTAACATTACACTATCATAACATGTCATTAACATTACACTATCATAACATGTCATTAACATTACACTATCATAACATGTCATTAACATTAACATTACACTATCATAACATGTCATTAACATTAACATTACACTATCATAACATGTCATTAACATTACTCTATCATAACATGTCATTAACATTACACTATCATAACATGTCATTAACATTACTCTGTCATAACATGTCATTAACATTAACATTACACTATCATAACATGTCATTAACATTACACTATCATAACATGTCATTAACATTACGCTATCATAACATGTCATTAACATTACGCTATCATAACATGTCATTAACATTACACTATCATAACATGTCATTAACATTACACTATCATAACATGTCATTAACATTACACTATCATAACATGTCATTAACATTACACTATCATACATAATCCTGACTCATCCTAGTTACTGCTCTGTTACTGTACTGCTGCACTTCTGGCTCTTTAAATGCTTTTAAATATTGTTGCACAATTCAACACATGTATGCGTATTGGTTCTTTGTGTGTTCATTTGTATTTTATATATTATTTTTATAGTATTCTTTTGGAGATTCATATTGCGGGAGGGAATGGGGAGTAAGCATTCCAATGTACTTGTATCTTGTATCTTATGACATGTGGATACTGAGGCAGTGGTACATTGGCAAGCATTTCTCTGAGGCCATCATAAGTGTATTAAAAATAGGCCTACTTTTATTACTATATTTTTTCATATTACTATATAATTGTTGTTATAAATTATAAATGATGTGACCTCCGACAGTTGTGTTTGTGGTTTCAGACAAGCTGAAGAGGTTATTTCTATGTATTTAGTATTAATTATCTAGCTAGAATTATGCTATGTGTTTAAGGCTGTATTCCTCCCAAATTAGGATTGTAATTTCCATTGTGCATTCATTGTGTATTTTTGAGACCAACTGGAAGCTGTCTCAGTCAATAGTGGAATTTCTTGTCATTTATTATACATTTAGATTTATTTCATTCTTAACTATAGCCCAGCAATAAGACAGATACATCCTCACTGCCTTATATAACGCATTCTAACAGCTATTTGGTTCCTGCACTAATCCTAACAAGCGTATCCACTCCCAGCCTCATCATAATACTCATATAATATAATATATGTATTTCCCTTCTCTTCTCAGGGTATCTTCCCCGTTGCACACTTTGCTTAAGGACACTCTTGCGATGTTTGGGGATATTTCATTTATTTATTAATATTTATTTTGTTACCTGCTTGAGGGCGATCTGCAACCCAGAATGTCTGAGCCTGCTGGTATGTTTACATCAGGCCTTGACAACATTAACCAGTAAACACACCTGGAATATATTAACCTGAAGGTTATGGAGTTCTGCACTGCAAGTCGCACGTTTTTTAATTATATAAAGATTTGCTTGACAAAAGATCCACACGCGCACACTGTTTCCCGGATGCACCGTACATGTATTCGGCAACATAACAATTATTTTTCAACAAACAAAACTGTCAACCGTTGTTTGAGAAAGTAACCATAATCCCTAACAATTTATATTATTTTTTTTCTTGCAACAAATCCCCTTCGCTGTTTTCAATCGTGCGTCAAATAGAAAAACTTTAAAATAACATTTCTCTGGAGCTTTCAATTAACCCGATTCAAATAATTGTTTTTGCTTTCTTCTTCTTGACGTTCCAACAAAGACAGGAAAAAAAACACAAACCAAAACCAACAACGGTAATAAACAAGCGACTCGACACCCCCCCCCCCTCCACACACACACACACACACACACACACACACACACACACCACACACACACACACACACACACACACACACACACACACACACACACACACACACACACCACACACACACACACACACACACACACACACACACACACACCGCCCCCCACCCTCACACACACACACTCACACACACTCACACACACACACACACACACACACACACACACACACACACACACACACACACACACACACACACACACACACACACACACACACACACACACACACACACACACACACACCGCCCCCCACCCTC
Organism: Muraenolepis orangiensis; assembly: GCA_027704905.1. NCBI lineage: Eukaryota > Metazoa > Chordata > Actinopteri > Gadiformes > Muraenolepididae > Muraenolepis > Muraenolepis orangiensis. The sequence goes on along the minus strand of CM051012.1, from coordinate 28,953,756 downwards.
ACACACACACACACACACACACTCACACACACACACACACACACACCGCCCCCCCACCCTCACACACACACACACACACACACACACACACACACACACACACACACACACACACACACACACAGCGACAAACACACACACACACACACGCACGCACGCACGCACGCACGCACGCACGCACGCACGCACGCACGCACACATACAGCGACACACACGCACGCACGCACGCACGCACACACACACACACACACACACACACACAGCGACACACGGCCCACACTCACACACAACGCGTCCTTTGTTTCCAGGGACCAGGCTGGTTCAAGTAGCGCTGATGCCGAGCGGAGAGCAGCGTCCATGGCATCCATCTCAAGACATTACCAACACATTTAATTGGTGTTCCGTGACACCGTTATATATATATATGAAGCCCCGAAGAAGAATCTCTGTTATTCAAACAAAACAAAACAAAAAAAACAACCCTCCAGCTCTCAGTGTAATGTGATAATAATACTTTTTTTTTTAAACAGTTTGTTGTTGTCAAATATAGGAGTAAAACAATGCGGGAGAAAGAGAGAAATATAGGAATTATGTGCAGTTTTCCTGTTGTGTTACTTAGGATAACACACCTAACTAGCTACAACATGACACCCGACATTAATATACACCAGGATGTTTTCATTTCTTTTTTTTCAAATCTGGAATTAAATTGAGGTAAATATGCAAGAAAACAAACAAACATATGCAACTTTCACCCAATCCCCGCCGTACACCTGCCAGTGTGAGTGACAGGTGTGCAGCAGAAGTGACATCCAGGTAAGCAGATGTCTCGGTGTTTTTGATTTATGAATGTGTTTCATATAAATATATCAGAGCCGTCCTCGATAGCCAAATGTCAGACCATGGGTGTCATTATATCAGCTCAAAAACCACAATATTTACATTATTGCACGAGCATTTGAATACAAGTCACACATCCGCTTCACGGCGGATCCACGGTCTCCTAAGTAGCACGAGTTACCTCAGCCTACGACGCTAACTGTGTCTCAATTAATACCACTCAACAGCACCAGGGGAGGACAAATTATCCTATGAGATTATTATTCAATTATCTTATACCTAGAAAAAGTAAACAGACACGAACAAACACCCAAGCATGTTAGAAATACAGCAGGATCCAAATTACTTAGAATGCGTTGTTTGAGGCAATTAGGATGTAGCATATCTGTCTCATTTCCAGGCGAAAGTTCAGTAAAAATACATTGAAATGTACAATAAGTGACAAGAAATTCAACTATTTTTTCAGAGCCTCTCCCGCGACTATCCTCGACGACGGAGAGATGGTTCCACGGCGGTCCCGACGCCTGAAGAGTCACTCCTCCGTCCTCCTAACCCACGCAGACGGCCCAGACAACACAGG
>CM051012.1:28939836-28947336 GCA_027704905.1 Muraenolepis orangiensis | reverse complement strand
TCTTCCTCCTCCTCCTCTTCCTCCTCCTCTCTCCCCCCTCCTCCTTTTCTTCCTCCTCCTCCTCCTCCTCCTCCTCCTCCTCCTCCTCCTCCTCCTCAGCGGAGGAATCAGGGAACAGACAACACACCGGAAGACGGGGCGGTAACACAAAACAAAAAGACGTCCTACGTCCTCTTGTTACACCATCAACCCCCACCCCCCCCCATTATCAACCCCCCTCCATTTATCATCCCCCCCCCCCCCCCCCCCCCCACCTTCCAAACCAAGATAAACCGGAATTAAGGAAAAAAAGCGACGAAGGAATAAATGGTGGGAGAGCAGAAACTAATCTAAATGAGTGTGAACCGGGGCGCTGGTGACAGACGGGCCTGCAGGCCAGCCTCCCGGTGCTCGGAGGCTGTGAGGCTGTGAGGCTGTGAGGCTGCGAGGCTGTGAGGCTGCGAGGCTGTCCCTTGAATAACAATCGTCGTAACACCTCCAAAACATCCCCCCCCCCCCCCCCCCCACCCCCCCCCCCCCCCCCCCTCATCCGCTCGTCCCGGATTCTTTTTTTTTTTATCTGCTCAGCGGACCGCGAGGCGCGCGCTAGCCAAGCGGCTAGCGGATATTATTTCCCTGTTGGGGTTTCCCGCCGTATAACTCTCCCTCCCGCTTAATATGCATTCTATAATTCAAGAAACTTGAATTATAACCTCGCCTGCCGTTATCTATCTAACCTTCAACTGGGCTCAACTTTGAATGTGTCGACTGGGTGTGTGTGTGTGTGCGTGCGTGCGTGTGTGTGTGTGTGTGCGCGCGCGTGCGTGTGCGCGTGCGTGTGCGCGCGTGTGTGTGCACGCGTGTGTGTGCACGTGTGTGCGTGCGTGTGCGTGCGCGCGTGTGCGCGTGTGTGTGTGCGCACGTGTGCGTGCGTGCGTGTGTGCGCGTGAGTGTGTGTGTGCGCGTGAGTGTGTGTGTGTGCGTGCGTGTGTGTGTGTGTGTGTGTGTGTGCCTGCCTGTGCCTGCCTGTGCATATGTGTGTGTGTGTGTGTGTGTGTGTGTGTGTGTGTGTGTGTGTGTGTGCCTGCCTGTGCATGTGTGTGTGTGTTTGCGCGCATGTGTTCGTGTGTGTGTAGATGGAGCCATTACAGGTAAAATAACAGGTCTCGTGAAGAGTGTGAAAGTAAGGGACCCCCCCCCCCCCCACACACACACACACACACACACACACACTCACACCACATGCATTATTTATGCCATTAAATCATAGGTGTTCAATCGAAGGGCTTATATTGAAGATGGCCCATCGGTCTCCACATCTAATTAACCACTGCCCCTCATCCCCTCCGCGCAGTACAGGGGAAACACGTTTTAATTGATATCGAGATGTTTATGGCCCCCGGAAAGTAATTAAGATTTTCAATTAATCCCGTCTAATTTCTCAGACATCTCTCTTCTTCTTCTTCTTCTTCTTCTTCTTCTTCTTCTTCTTCTTCTTCTTCTTCTTCTTCTTCTTCTTCTTCTTCTTCTTCTTCTTCCTGTTCCCCCGACCAACGGGGAGCTTCAATTACTTCAACAACAACAAAAGAGACGGAGGAGAACTGTCCGGTGACGTCCTGCAAGGCTCCATCACAGCGAGACAAACAGCGTGGAGACCCAAAGGTCAAGGAAAAACTCCCTAGATGATGGAGGAGGAGGAAACCATGAGGAGGAACGCCGAGTGGGGGATCCTTCCTTTCAGGGAGGGTTAGGGGTGACATGGGGGCCTTCATAATGGACCTACATAGTAGTAGTAGCAGCAGGAGTAGTAGTAGTAGTAGTAGTAGTAGAAGTAGTAGTAGTAGTAGTAGTAGTAGTAGTAGTAGTGTAGTAGTAGTAGTAGTAGTAGTAGTAGTAGTAGATGACTTGATGACTGTCTCCTTGATGGCTGACTCCTTGATGGCTGACTCCACCGTCGGTGGTTGAATGAGTGAATGTGAGGCGCGCTTTGGATAAAAGCGCTATATAAAAGCATCCAGTAGTAGTAGTAGCAGTAGTCGTAGTAGTATTAGTGAAAATGTCTCCTTATTGATCAGAAGTGATTGAGTTGGGATCAATAGAATTTTCAATCGCAGGAAAAACTGACTTTGATGTTGGCGATCAGGAGAAAAAGAAACACGTATTGAATTGAATTGACTTCGACTATATCATGTGTGTGTGTGTGTGTTTCGGAGATTGTTGCATGAGAATTATAAGCAGTAGAAGCACATCAACCAATCAATGAACCAATCAATCCATGGGTCAATTCCTCACATCATGCATTTCCAGATACGGCCCCCATTGACTCATGTCAAAACGGTAGCACTCACACACACACACGCAAACAACAAAACACCACCCACACATAATCCACTTCCACATAACATTTTGGTGTACCTTTCTGAACACCCTGAACATCTCCCGGAACCCTGGGATGTGTATGCAGAAATATGACAACACTCTGACCTCCCCTACCACTCTCCCCCACTCTCCCCCACACACTCCCCCTCCACCCCCCCACCCCCCCACTCCCCTACCACTCTCCCCCACTCTCCCCCACACACTCCCACTCCCCCCCCCCACTCACCCCCCCTCTCCCCCACACACTCCCCCTCCACCCCCCCACTCCCCCCCCCCACTCACCCCCCTCTCCCCCACACTCCCCTCCACCCCCCCACTCCCCCCCCCACTCACCCCCCCTCTCCCCCACACACTCCCCCTCCACCCCCCCACTCCCCCCCCCACTCACCCCCCCTCTCCCCCACACACTCCCCCTCCACCCCCCCCACTCCCCCCCCCCTGCTATTGTAACGCTCAGAATAAATAATAAATTCTCCTGGCTTGCCCCTTTTTGGCGATTCTGCTCACGCATAGAAATCACCTGCCCATAGAGGAGGAGGGGGGGGGGGATTAGGGTGACATCATCTTAGCGGTGGCCTGTGTGAGAGGGGGTCCGTCTGGAGGTCTGAAGCCCCTCTATGCTACACTGAGATAACATTTGTCACTGGGGGGGGTGGAGGTGGGGGTGGTGGTGGGGGTGGGGTTCCCAGTCGGCCCCTATTCATAGATTAGTGGACCCTGCTTCTTTTCATTGAATGTGGAATGGCTTTGGCACCGCCGCGTGTTTTCAACAAGGAGAGAGAACAGATAAATATATAATACAGCCGCTCAGACCCTCCGAGGACCGGGGACCGAGGGCCGAGGGGATGGGATGTCTCTTCTCTTCTCCTGGGCTCAGCTCAGCTCCTTGTGTAGTGTAGGACTACATTTCAATCAGGCGCTGGCTGGCTATATGTTGTTAACACGGAGGACCCTGGTTGCCGTGAGGGACGGCCTTACTGTGTGTCTCTGTTGCCGTGGGTCACCACTTCATCAGAGGGGTTTGTTTTGATGAAGACGACGCGGACATAAGAAACATTTTGGAAAGCCCCGGAAACTATTTAATTGTCTCCCTTGTAAAAAAAATAAAATACACCTTGTATTTCCCCCGCAAAAACATGAATTCACCGACCAAACCCGCAAAGTTAAAGTCAATTGAAATGTTTTGTTGATGACACAAAAACCAAAACAATGTAGGATTCATCGGAGGAGGAGAGGGATGACGACCGGGGGGGAGGGGGGAGGGGGGAGGGGGGAGGGACCGGGGGGGGGGGGGGGGAGGGACGGGGGGGGTGGATGTGCTGGTTCATTTCTGTGTGTCATCCTCCTCACGGCAGCAGGCCTTCCGTCTGAGCACGCTGTAAAGGCTCTTTAATCAGTTCCGCCGGGTCCCCACTGCTACCGTTTCAGTGAATCTATGCATCACTAAAAGGCGGATGGTGGTGGCGGTGGTGGAGGCGGTGGTGGTGGAGGCGGTGGTGGAGGCGGTGGTGGTGGTGGAGGCGGTGGTGGAGGCGGTGGTGGTGGAGGCGGTGGTGGAGGCGGTGGTGGAGGCGGTGGGGTTTTTTGTGTAAATGAGATGTGACATTTTATTTGTGCGGGACGATGCGCGCAAATAAATAAATATCACGGCATGACAGACAGAGACTGTTGGGAAGAAATCGCCGTGCTAGCGCGCCGAGGCTCGCTGGTTAACTGTCATACCATAAAATTGTCTTCCTGCGTTTGACGCGCCTGGCGTCGGGTTAGCAGATGTAAAGAGAGGGGAATACTTGCCAAACACTTTCGGCGGGCGTGAAATTGATATTGTGAATCACATGTGACAGTGACTCCTCTGCCCTATAATTGATCTACATTAAGGCTACGAGTGGCGGAGCGTCGTGATTGGACAACGGGCAGGCGTCACAGCCCCCCCCCCCCCCCCCGGTCGTCCCCCCCCCCCCGGTCCGGGGGCCCCGGCAGGCAGTCAGTGAGGTTTTATTCTTTGCGGTGGTGGAAAAGATTACATCTTCAATTTTACCTGAGGTGGATAGACCTCAGCGGGGCCCCGACCAGATATCTCTCTATAAGTGGGGGGGGGGGGGGGGGGGGGGAGGGGTTTACTTATTGCTATTTGAAGTGGTGGATCTATCCGTCCGCCGTAATTAAATTGAGCTTTTTAATCTGCCTCTCCTTAATCCCGAGTCAAGTGTGCCGGGACGCCGGGTTGTGATGTGATTCCTGAAAGGGAATACACTTGATTCAGGGCAACGTTGTTATCTCCTCTCCGCCGCTATTGAAATAAAAAGGCTGGTTTGTGGGCTTAAGCCGAGATGACCTAAACTTTGTGTGACGAGTGGAGTGTGTATGGAGGAGAGAAGAGAGACAGGTAAAACCTTTCATGGATACTACCGCTCTGCTCCTCGTATAATGACGATATGAAATATGAAAATAGATAACAGAGACATCAATAGAATAGGGCTTGAGGCCTCTATTTGTTCCCAGACAGATTATATTATTATTATTATTATAATACGTTACGCAGTAAAAAACTAAAAGAGGAAGCACTATTGTTCTAGTTGATGTTTGTGTTTATCTTAATCTTTGGAAAGTTGGAAATGGTATGGATTTATTAGAACATCAGGTGAAACATTTCCAATGCTGTGTTGTGACTTGGGTCATCACAGGCCCTGAGTTAGAAGCTGTTAAGTTATGTAAGTTATAGTAAGTAAGTGTTATAAGTTATAAGACATTTAGGCGAACAGTCCAAACCAAGAGAGGTCAAATCCCTTCAGAGGTCAAATCACTTTAGAGATCAAATCCCTTTAGAGGTCAAATCACTTTAGAGGTCAAATCACTTTAGAGGTCAAATCCCTTTGGAGGTCACATCACTTTAGAGGTCAAATCCCTTTAGAGGTCAAATCATTGTTACTGAAAGAAAAAAAAGATTCATAAAAAAAACCACTCACTACAATAATAAATAAATACTAAATAATGAATATATATATATATATATATATATATGGATATATGGATATATATATGGATATATCTATCTTTATTATGGCAATTTTTTAACCTGTTTATTAAGTTTAGTTTAGTTTTCTTTTTACTTAATGTTTATTTTCTATTGTTTTATAAGAGTGTTTTGAGGATTGCTAGACAATGTTGTAAAACGATGATCATCCCGGTTGTGGTTCTGGTTCTGGTTCTGGTTCTGGTTCTGGTTCTGGTTCTGGTCGGTGGGCCCATGTTTACGTTCATTACTACCAGAACCAGAACCAGAATGATGATGACAGAGGTCATCCCGGCCCACCAGCAGCCGTCCGGAAGGATCCGCTGGACCCAAACAGAACACGGCTCTCCTCAGAGATAAGCCCTTCCCTTCCCATCTCGGGACGCGGCGCTCCACCACATCACCGGCTCTGGCGGAGGGGAATTTGTGCACTTTGAGTCTTTAAGATCCCGATCAGGAGGGCTCTGGATAAGGCTTGTTCTAGTCGGGTATCCCCAGATAGGTGGTCTTACCTCTCAGTCATTTTCAGCATGATCGCCCTTATCTGTGTTGAGCTTGGCTCCCCCCGGCTCCCCCGGAGCTTGTGTTTAACCTGCTCCACTCCGGGGTCCTCACGTTGCCTCACGCACACACACACACACACACACACACACACACACACACACACACACACACACACACATACACACCACACACACACACACACACACACATACACACACACACACATACACACACACACATACACACACACACACACACACACACACACACACACACACACACACACACACACACACACACACACACACATACACACACACACACACACACACACACACATACACACACACACACATACACACACACACACACACACACACACACACACACACACACACACACACATACACACACACACACACACACACACACACACACACACATACACACACACACACATACACACACACACACACATACACACACACACACATACACACACACACACACACACACACACACATACACACACACACATACACACACACACACATACACACACACACACACATACACACACACACACATACACACACACACACACACACACATACATACACACACACACACACACCACATATACACACACACACACACACACACAACACACACACACACACACACCACAGATACACACACCACATATACACACACACACCACATATACACACACACACGACACACACACACACACACACACACGCACACACACACACCACATATACACACACACAACACACACACACACACACACACACACACACACACACACACACACACACACACACACACACACACACACACACACACACACACACACACACACACACACACACACACCACATATACACACGCACACATATATACAACAACAGAACTTCCTCTCCCAGTAAATGGTGTTTGCTTGCGGTGGATTAAAGGGAATCTGGGCCTCTGGTAAACGTTATTCAGAGCCTCTCTCTCTCTCTCTCTCTCTCTCTCTCTCTCTCTCTCTCTCTCTCTCTCTCTCTCTCTCTCTCAAAGAACACTACATCTACGCCTCAGCCCGACCCTCACCAGAGTGAAGGTCATTCCTCCACTTATTAGCCTACATATTATGTATGAAAGCGCAGGACACGCAAACACACATTAGCCTATATAGAAAACATGTCAACTGGGTTGAAAGAATTGTCAGCAGTCGTTTGTCCTCTAAGTGACAAGGTGGGAGTTTAGACATCACAGCACAGTCAGGGAGCACAGTCAGGGAGCACAGTAAGGGAGCACAGTAAGGGAGCACAGTAAGGAAGCACAGTAAGGGAGCACAGTAAGGGAGCACAGTCAGGGAGTGCAATAAGGGAGCACAGTAAGGGAGCACAGTCAGGGAGTGCAATAAGGGAGCACAGTAAGGAAGCACAGTAAGGGAGCACAGTAAGGGAGCACAGTAAGGAAGCACAGCGGAGAGATCGAGAGACATCATCATCTACGCTAGAAAAAACATCTCTCTCCAATAACGGCGGAGGTTTTAATTGGGGCATTTTCACAGAATAGAGCAGGAGTGCTTATTCCATTTCCAATTTTAATTTGGG
>CM051012.1:28932336-28934836 GCA_027704905.1 Muraenolepis orangiensis | reverse complement strand
TATTTTGAAAATGTCCAGGAAGACGAAGATGTTCTAGTATTGCAGTTCAAATGTTTATAGCGTTTATAGTACTAACAACACACACCAACGAGCCCTCAATCAGACCGATCACACCTGGACTGGATCTAGTATTATACATTTGGCTTGGTAATATATCCCCAGATATGGTCTGCGGCGGCGTGTGAACACGCCAGCCTCCAGCCTGTCACTCCGCCAGAGGCATCGCCAGCGTCCTCAGAGACGGGAGGGATTCATCCAGATTTGTCTTCCTAATGAAATTAAATGGTGTGTCTATACGATGACATATGAACAGGCATATGATGATGATGATGATGATGAGGATGATGAAGATGGTTATCACCCTCATCATCATCATCATCATCACCCCATATGGCCACCGTGGTGGCAGCGCCCACCCGGGTTGGCACGGGGGGTCCCAGCGAGGCGCTTGGTGCGCGGGTGAAATGGCGTCCGTGTTTTGGTTCACGCCGTGCCAAGAATCCGTTGGACGATCAGGGAAGTAATGTGGCCAATGGTCTGAATGAGTGTAAACACACACCAGGCTCTGCACACCCCATTCTGGTTCTAAAACGCATCATTCATATTCATATTCATATTCATATTCAGATTCATATTCATATTCATATCGTTCACTACGTTACTTCACTCATTTAGCAGATGCTTTTATGCAAGTGATCTCGCGAGTGAAATTGGGACACATAGAAGCAGGTCGGGGTTTAGGCATTCAGGTTTAGGCGTTCAGGTTTAGGCGTTCAGGTTTAGGCGTTCAGGTTTAGGCGTTCAGGTTTAGGCGTTCAGGTTGCTGTAGTAGGGATGGAAAAAAGGGATTGAACCCCGTATCCTTTTAGCTAGGGCGTGGAATAGGGTAGCGGTGACTGCCCTATTGTGGTCCAGTGCTAATGAATGCAATGCATGCGGAAACACGCTTTTGCACCTCCCCCCCATCAGCCCCACCCCCCCCCCCCCAACCCCTCCCCCCCCCCCCCTCCCCCCCTCCCCCAACCCCTCAGCCTCCCCCCCTCCCCCCCAACCCCTCAGCCCCACCGCCCCCCCCCCAACCCCTCAGCCCCACCGCCCCCCCCCCCCCCCCCCCGAGGACGCCGGCGAGTCGAGGCATTCCTGGTCGTTCTCAAGATCACACGGATCTCAGGAAACAATGGAGTCTCTGGTTGCGATTACACCCGTTAGACTTAACAAATCAAAGCTGCTGATCCCACCGATCGGGATTCTGTTGCACCGCGGTTTGAAGTTAATTAATCTCCGCGCTTATGCTGCAAGTAAACATCTCAAATGGTGTTGTAGATAAGCCAATAAAAAAAACTAAGAATAATATATTAGTGCCAATAATAAGGAAATAATTCCAAATCCTGAAGGAACTAATTATATGTTTCTAAAGCACACGCCATGCTGAGTACGAGATGAAGGGAGGGAGGGAGAGAGAGAGAGAGAGAGAGAGAGAGAGAGAGAGAGAGAGAGAGAGAGAGAGAGAGAGCACACAAGAGAAGAGAGAGACGAGAGAGACAGAGAGAGAGAGAGAGAGAGAGAGAGAGAGAGCAGCAGAGAGAGAGAGAGAGAGAGACAGAGACAGAGAGAGCAGAGACAGAGACAGATACAGACAGAGACAGAGAGAGAGAGAGAGAGAGAGAGAGAGAGAGAGAGAGAGAGAGAGAGAGAGAGAGAGAGAGAGAGAGAGAGAGAGAGAGATACACACAGAGACAGAGAGAGACACAGACAGAGACAGAGATGGAGACAGAGGGAAAGGGAGGAAAAAAAACGACTTGCCATAACAAATTGTACATATATTAAATCCACTATCAGGGCTGCATTCTTCTAAATTACAAATTAATGAATCCTCTCCTTTCCTGCCTCAATTATCCCGGTTCTGCACACACTGCCGGCGAAGGCTGGGTAATCTCCACACACAAAGTAAAGAGCTTTACAATCCTCCGATGAAAGGTGATATGGAAATGTGATCCACTGTTATTGCCTCGCGTTATCGACACTTCGGCCTCAACGCCGCGTCTCCTCTCTGCTATACATATATATATATATATATATATATATATATGTATATATGTATGCACAATATGGCACAATCTCATCGCGCGGATAAATACATTGGAATCCATGAATACAAATGCTTTGTGTGCGTTGAGAGGGCCGGGAGGGAAGGGGAGGGAGAGGAATTCAATCTGTGTCACTGCGGTTCCAGAGACTATTCCGTCGCGCTTGTGGCACTTGTTGTCCAAAAAAAAGCGTGAACAAGCGTGGATCCACCACAGCCCTTCATGATATGAATTCCGCGTGTTTGGAGTTTGAAGAACAACAGATGGAATCACAAACAGCGAGAGCTCTGTTTGCTTTGGTTTCTTTTCCTTCTTTTCCACCATTGACCAACCGTTTTTTTTGTTTAACTTCCGTGTGATTGGTGGTGATGGTGGTGGTGGTGGTGTTGGTGGTGGGTGGTGGTGGTGGTGTT
>CM051012.1:28924836-28927336 GCA_027704905.1 Muraenolepis orangiensis | reverse complement strand
TAGAGAGAGAGAGGCCGACATTAATCCCAACTGTCTGTAAAATTGAAGCAATAAAAACGGCGAGCGGTGCCATTAACACTTCTCCGCGCCGCCATGCGCCTCCAAAATATAGATCGCCAAACACACACAGCGATACCGATATATATTTGATTGTTTCGGTAAAGATTCCCCATCCCTCCCTCCTCTGTTCCCTCCTCTCCCCCGGTTTTTGTTGTACATAGGAGAGACATTAACACCAATGGCAGAGTACGACCTCGAAGAAGAAGAAGAAGAAGAAGAAGAAGAAGAAGAAGAAGAAGAAGAAGAAGAAGAAGAAGAAGAAGAAGAAGAAGAAGAAGAAGAAGAAGAAGAAGAAGAAGAAGAAGAAGGAGGAGAGGAGAGAAATTTCATTAACAAGGCAAACAGTGTCTGCGACTGTGGCTCTGCAGAGACCCGGTGGGGAAGAGCCTGAGACGCATCCATTAGACAAAGCTTGACACCTTCTGGAGGCTGACGCCCGGCCCCGTCTCACGCAGGAAAATCAATGTATTTACAAGGCTTTGAAACAGTCATTTGGTGGGGCAGATAGACACACACACACACATGCTAGGACACGCACACACATACACACACACACACATACACACACACACACATCCACATGTGCACACACATACACACACACACACACACACATGTGCACAAGCATACACACACGCCTTCACACATACACACACACACACATACGCACATACACACGCCTTTACACACACACACACACACACACACCCACACATGTGCACATGCATACACACACACCTTCACACATACACACAGACACACACACACACGTGCACGCAAATACACACACACCTTTACACAAACACCTTGACACACACACACACATGTGCACATGCATACACACACGCCTTCACACACAAAGACTCACACACACACACACACACACACACACACACACACACACACACACACACACACACATGCACACCTCACACATCATAACCAACAAACTGTGTGAGACCACAGCTGCTGTTCTAAGTCTTCACTAAAGGAGGAGGTTCGTGGCTCCTTCACTTCCTTAAGATGCTGCTGATCAACACATTTCTTTCAGATTTTCATAAAATCCCAGAGCCTCCCAGAAGTTACCTGCAGTAACTCACCTGGAGGAGATGCTTAGCATGACCACTCAGGAGGCGAGGGGAGAGCGTGTTCAGTTTACCGTAGCATTAGCTTCCTTCTCCAAATGTTACCGTGAGCCATATTTGAACTCAAAGTACATCCCCAAAGCAAACTCAAAGGAAGGAATATAGATATGGAGAGATCACCGGGACATCTGCCTCATAATGCACAGCCTATATTTATTAATTTATATATAGATATTGAAGAAAGTACACTCGAGATCGGCTAACTTTAGCACGCTCCTTACGCCTCGTCTCAAACAACTTTGGACGTTGTAAGACGAACTCCGCTGTGCACTTAAAAGTAATAAAATGCCCAAAAAGAATGAGCGGGAGAATTACCCACCGTAATTCTGTTGGAGGAAAAACAATAGATAGTCCCACTTAGTGTCGCTAAATCCGTTTTTTGTCTCCGCCCTTCGGATTTCCTCACACACACACACACAGGAGTATATATATATAATTGGTTTCCCCCCCTCTTGTATTATTAAATTCATTGCTAAAGTGAGTTGCATCCAAACTTCGGCAAACAAAATTTAAGCCTAATTTGGCGGGGAGATACTGTAGGACGAGCCCCGGTGGCAGTGTAGCAGCTCCAATTACGATAAGGATTAAGCACATGCAATCAAAAGATAGAACAAGATAACGTGCAAAAGATACATTTAGCGCGCCAGAAATTAATTGGAGAGAAAGCATGACACCCTGACAAGAGGGGGAGAGGAGGGCGTGTCTGTGTGTGTGTGTGTGTGTGTGTGTGTGTGTGTGTGTGTGTGTGTGTGTGTGTGTCTCTCTGTCCTTATTCATCATTCAATATCATATATTCAACTACAGAGAGGCAGCAACAAAAAATAATAATAGCGGGGGCTGGGTCTTGTAGTGCAGTGGTTCCCAACCTGGGGGTCGGGACTCCACTTGGGGTCCCCTGATTTGCATACAGGGGGTCGCAGGAGATTGCTATCAATATTCGATGATCCATCTTAACCATTACAACGTTTTTTAAAAGGTCTCATAGACGTCCTGTATACACAAACTAACTCCCGGTTAGTTGAAAGGTTGTGGGTTCCAAACCCAAAGAGAGAGAGAGAGAGAAAGAGAGAGAGAGACAACTACTTTCTCAGACCATGACTCTCTCTCTCTCTCTCTCTCTCTCTCTCTCTCTCTCTCTCTCTCTCTCTCTCTCTCTCTCTCTCTCTCTCTCTCTCTCTCTCTCTCTCTCTCTCGTCTCTCTCCTCTCTCTCTCTCTCTCTCTCCCCTCTCTCCCCCCTCTCCCCCTCTGTGTGTCCTGACCCCAGGAGGCAGGTGGATGAGCGCTGGGTCCACTG
>CM051012.1:28914836-28919836 GCA_027704905.1 Muraenolepis orangiensis | reverse complement strand
ATAACACAGTCGCTGTGCACTGATGACTGGGGGCTGAAATGGTCAGAATCAAGCCTCCATGCCTTCATGTCTTCATGTCTTCTCCTCTCTCTTAGGGGTAACCGCACTACCGTACTCATCCAGAGCGGACAAACGGCGTCGGGAAATTTGCAAACGATTTCAAAGATGATTCTCCTGCAAGGTCACCAATACGTATATTCCCTCCAATGTCGAGCTTCACTTCACGTGCATCGGGGTGACGGTCGCACGACCCGGTAATATAACAAGGTGGTTCTGATGATGATGTGAACGGAATACAATTAGAAGTGATTGGAGCTGGGACCGGCTCTTCAGCTGTGGTGTGTAAGAGATGGTCTCCCTCTCTCTCTCTCTCTAGATGTGTGGAGAATAGCCTGTCGTTACAGCAGCTAAGGGCTCTAGCTGTTGAATCAAATGGGACAGCAGCGATTTCCCAGCTAAGCACCTAAAGTCGTGAGACTATATCTTTCTTCCAGATCTTGATATAATACTGTTATTGTAGTTAATAGAACTTCAAAAATGGTGACAGGTTTTTGTTTTACCCTGTAGCTTTAAGTAATGCTAAATCACTTGTTAGATAGAGAATTGGACCTGTGGAGGGAGGAAGTGCTTTGGAAAACCACTTTCCAAATTCAGGACTACGTTCAATAAAAATAAAACCTCGAGACATTTTATCAGGAAGAGAAGCGATGAGAGATATATCGACCAAAGGAGACTACAAATGGGACTTCAGCCATTACTGGGCATCTGCATCCCGCGAGAGAGAGAGAGAGAGAGAGAGAGAGAGAGAGAGAGAGAGAGAGAGAGAGAGAGAGAGAGAGAGAGAGAGAGAGAGAGAGAGAGAGAGAGAGAGAGAGGGAGAGAGAGAGAGAGAGAGAGGAGAGAGAGACGAGAGAGAGAGAGAGAGACAGAGAGAGAGAGAAGAGAGAGAGAGAGAGAGGGTCCTGTAGCCTGATTGATTAATAGAGACAGAGCAGGCCAAGCCACATCAAGCCCTCTGCCCAGGTTAAGTGGTGCTCAGATTGTCTCATAGAGACCCTGATTAGAGGATGAGCCCGATCTCCACTAGTTCCCTGACCTCCTAATCGCACTGGGCTGTTCGATCCGGAGCTGGGCCCCAAAACAACCGCAATCGGACACACACACACTTGCAGGTTTTTCCGTGTTCTCTACGGGGAAAAGAAACAGACAGGAGAGAGAGGTGGGGGGGGGAATTAGCATACGAATTAATTTATAAGTAGCATATCAGAGAATTCAATTGTTCCTATGTTAATTCAGAACAGCTGCATTATATGAGCGGGGGAGCCCTGCGCCGGTTAATCAAAGGGCCGGGTGGACGGGTCGGGGGGAGCGGGAGCGCCGGGTGGACGGGTCGGGGGGAGAGGGAGCGCCGGGTGGACGGGTCGGGGGGAGAGGGAGCGCCGGGCACACCAGGAACAGCCCTAAAGAAACACAGGAATTAAGGGAAGAAATGCAGCAAATAAGTGAGGAAATCGGAAAATACTGTATATAAATGACTAATTAAATATGAAAGTATACGCACATATATCTATAACTAATTCAAAGATTCAAGTCAATAAATACGTAGCTAAACTAAGGTAATAAAATGAAAAAGTAAAATAATACATTTTTTTAAATAAAGAAATTAAAAGAAATGTATAAATGTGTGTTGTGTTTATCACTTATTCCTATTGTTTTTGTTTATCAAAGAAGTCTACCCGTGTAATTCAAAAGTGACCAGCTATCAGTAGTTTCACATGACAACGCACGTCAGAAATACACCTCCTCCACTTTAAAGTTCCTCTATCTCAAACATTATTTACACATAATCTGTTGGTCAAACAAACAAACAAACAAAACAAACAGGGCTGTGTGTAATTTAACCAGCGCCAAACTAACTCTCCAGAGTGCCACATAATTATCTTCATAATCAAAGCAATTATGAATGCATAAATTGAATACATGTCTACATCCCGTGGTGTGGTGTGAAGTTGTCCTTCACAGAGATAACATGTCATTACCATCACAAAGGAGGAGGGATAATGAAGTCGCCCAGCTGCTCTGAGGGGGACAGAGAGAGAGAGAGAGAGAGAGAGAGAGAGAGAGAGAGAGAGAGAGAGAGAGAGAGAGAGAGAGAGAGAGAGAGAGAGAGAGAGAGGGCGTGACAGGCCCAGTTAGATGGTGGACACGCACACACGCGCATGCACACACACACACGCGCATGCACACACACACACGCGCACACACACGCACGTGTGCACATCTCACACACAAACACGTGCATGCATAAACACACAGGCACCCACGCACACACACGTGCATACATACACACACACACACATACACACCCACACCCACACACATACATACACATGAACACACACACACACAACCATACACACACACACATACGCGCATGCATGCACACACACATACACACACACACGTGCATGCACACACACACACACACACACACACACATACACACCCACACACATACGCGCATGCATACACACACACACACACACACACACACACATACACACACACACACACACATGCACACTAAATAGTCAGCTCAGATGTGGGTGGTAGTTGTAGATAAACATTACAGAGAGTTTTCTGAGAGGGTGTGTGTGTGAGGGTGTGTGTGTGAGGGTGTGTGTGAGGTGTGTGTGAGGGTGTGTGTTTGAGAGTGTGTGTGTGTGAGAGGGTGTGTGTGTGAGGGTGTGTGTGTGTGTGTGTGAGGGTGTGTGTGTGAGGGTGTGTGTGTGAGGGTGTGTGTGTGAGTGTGTGTGTGTGAGGGTGTGTGTGAGGGTGTGTGTGTGAGGGTGTGTCTGAGAGGGTGTGTGTGTGAGGGTGTGTGTGTGTGTGAGGGTGTGTGTGTGAGGGTGTGTGTGTGAGGGTGTGTCTGAGAGGGTGTGTGATGGTGAACAGGGCTGGAGAGATAAGGACACCAGGAAGGAAACGTATCTGCAGTACAGAAGGATGAGACAGAGGACACTTTAGTGGCTTTAATACCAGTCTGTTCTCTACGGAGCTGAGAGAGAGGGACCAGACTCTGGCTCCACTCTGACATGTGATGGTTGAACACGTTGGTCAAGGTAGGGTTGGAACAGACGGTTTGGAACAGGAAGTAGCTCACACACAGAGAGAGATCCAACGTGTTTATCATTATTTGAGTGAGGAGGGTAGGAGAATACAGATACATAATAACGATCCCCTTTGACTTGGTGTCGTGGACTTTGTGTATTTTTCATAAAGTACCTAAACCAGAGGTGTGTCACATAAACCCCGATGTCTTTAGCCTGCATGTAGAGACCAGGCATCTGAAGCCACCGGAAGTCTTTTTTGGATGGAACGCTACTAAATGATAAAAACAGATGTCCGACTGACAGCTCACATGTGTGAACGGAGCAGTTTTCTTTCGCTTTAAATAGTTCAACCAATGTGATGTGATGGCTGACCATTCATCTCAGATCCGGACGAGGACCGATAACTCAAACGATAGCATCGTCTTCCTGTAGCGGGTTTCCCTCCTTGTCCAGCAATGAATACAGACTGGCTCAGCACCGGTAAGCTAGACTTTTCCCGTAGCGCGTAGCGCGGGAAGGCCAGCGAAGACATCCTGTCTGAACAAAAACCAGAGGCCAGAGAAAAAAAATCATCATCAACATTATCTGTAGTGGACTGTAGAAATACTTCTGAAGTCTTCTGAAACTGAAGAAACTCCATCTTGCCACTCGCGGACGAATATGGAACACTGCAATAGAACAGGAAACCCTGCATAACCACCCTGAAGTTTGGCGATAGCGGTTTAATCAGAATTCTGGATCCCAGATTAAATATTAAATGAACTGCACTGTATTCGTAATGCTGCTGCACTAATGGCACTATAAAATGCTTTTAAGTGCGTTTTGCACAATTGTACACATCCCTCAGTCACTTTAATGTTTTTTTGTGTATAGTATTTTTTATAATATTGTTTTTAAGTAATTGATACTGCGGGAGGGAACGGGGAGGAAGCGTTCCATTGTACTGCAAATAAACATCTTGAATCTTGAATCTTGTATCTAAATAAAGAGTAACCGGTGAATATTCCAAATACGTTGGGCTACCCCTGGCATCGCGGTGCTGTGTGTGTTCTATACCGGCGAGATATATAAAACCACCAAGCACTCATCCCTCTCATGTCCCCCATCATCCTGAGACAAGTGAGGGGCTGTCACCGTTCCCATGGCGGTGATTGATACGTCATCAAAAAAAAACTCCAGGTGAACTTCTTACACCATCGCTACGAGTTGTCTTCCTCCCCCCGCCCGAGTCAAGTCACTCTCCCTCCCCTCTTGTCTTGACACTCCCCCCTCACTCCATCCCTCCCCCCCTCACTCCCATCCCCTCCCCCCTCACTCCATCCCTCCCCCCCTCCCCCGGTCGGGAGAGACAGATCGTACATCAGCTGCACGGTGCTACTCCACCTACCTCCGCCTCCACCTACCTCCGCCTCCACCTACCTCCGCCTCCACCTACCTCCGCCTCCACCTACCTCCGCCTCCACCTACCTCCCTTCCCCTTTCAATGTTACAGGCTAAGTATTTTAATGAGTTGGCTAATTGTCTAAGTAATTGGAAGACAACTTCGGGCTCAAAGAGTAATCAATCTCCAGCGGGCCTGTGGTCTCTGTGTCTCTCCCCCTCCCCCTCGCCCTCCCCCTCCCTCCCACCCACCCATCCCCACCCACCCACACACCACCCCCCCACACACATCAAAAGGGTGGTGTAATTAACACCGGCAGGACCGCGGGACGCGCTTCTGACGGAGCTCGAAGGAGATGAGATGGGTGGAGGTGGAGGAGGAGGCGGTGGAGGCGGTATGATCACAGATAACGCTTAAGGTTGAGGAGGGAGGGGAGAGGGAGGGGGGAGGGAGGGAGGGGGGAGGGAGGGGGAGGAAGAGGAGGAGGGGGGTTTGTCAGGAAGGAA
>CM051012.1:28902336-28907336 GCA_027704905.1 Muraenolepis orangiensis | reverse complement strand
AGTGTTACTATAGTATAGTACTGTATTGTATAGTATAGTCTAGTGTAGTGCAGTATAGTATAGTGTATAGAGTGAATGGGAGTAAGCATTCCATTGTACTAAAGAATAAATCATCTTGAATCTTGAACCTTCAACAGGAAGCTCCAGCAAAGCCTCATGGAGATAAAGGTACCAATGTCAGGAGAGACAGCTTGATGGAAACCATCACAGACTATCAGAGTTGATGACGCTGAATGGGGCGTTCTGAGGTAATAGGGGCCTTGGAACATCAAGGGATTTAAGATTTAAGATTTAAGATTCAAGATTCAAGATTAAAGATTAAAGATTCTTTATTCTTTTTTTAAATTACTTTATTTATTATTTTTATTTTTATTTTTATTCTTTTTAATTTTTGGAATGCATTCCCGCATTCAGAATTCCACTACAACAACACTATACTATACTACACTATTCTATACAATACAATACTTCACTGTACTATAGAATACTATAAACAACACTATATCCTATATCCTATATCCTATATGCTATATGATATACTTTAAACAACACTATACTATAACAATGCTATTCACAATTAAAAATAACAATAAAGTGTCTAATGGATGATATATAAAAGATGATATACAAAAAGCATGTTAAAGTGACAGTAGTGAGTGGCAGCAGCCTTATGGATACAGAGCAGAGACAGTAATGAGTCCAGTAAGTCCAGTGAAGTAGTACGACACAGTGTGGACGAGGGTTGTTGGTTTATTATATATATTATATTATATATACTTTTCTTATTATATTAATTGTGTTTCTCTCAGCGTTGGTGTTCATTCACACATGGCAAAGTTTCTCCATGTTCTGTTGGTTGAACAACTGGAAAAACAGATACTTCTAAAAACCATCAACACTTTTATATTGTGTTTTAAATTATCATACCACCATATATATATATATATATATATATATATATATATATATATATACTTATATTTGGGCTTCTACTAATAACACAAAACCTTTTTTCCAAACTTTTAAATGTCAGGATATTATTGCGTTCCAACTGAAAATAAATGTTTTTTGTTTCCCATCCTCAACTCTGGACTAAACTTAAATATGTCCAATTGAGTGGCGGAATTATGGAAGCATCGATTGAAGTTGATTATTGGTGAAAACCACGGAACACATGGAAGCCGGTGATGAGTGGATCAATACACACGGTGTACATTCACTCACCGTGTGCCGTCCACAGTCCACAACCAACACAGCCAAACACAACACACAGCCAAAAACACACTTCCACAAACAACCCCGATAGATCCCTGCTTTATGCTAAACATTTAATAACACTCCAGAGTTTGTTTTCTTGATCCTCTGTGCCAATAAATGTCGGTTTCTCCCCTCAAATACGCCTCCAAAGAGCACATTATACCACAGCCACGTCCCAAACAATTCATTGTTTTGTTTAATCACACATTAGCATTCAGGGAGAGAGCGCACTTGGTTATATTTGAAATGTCACGTAATATCAAACACACACACACACACACACACACACCCACACACCACACACACACACACACACACACACACACACCACCCACACAGGCTCTATATTGACACATGGGCCGATATCAGAAGCATCGGTTTCCTGCATGAAGATGTGAGCTTTTGATCAGGCATAAAGTCATGTTTGTCTTAGGATGTCTGTGAACAGATATCTTATATATATGAGAGAATTATATATATATATATATATATTATATATATATATATATATATATATATACAGTAGATATACTGTATATATATATATATATATATATATATATATATATATATATATATATATATATATATATATATATATATAAACCCACCACTCATAATAATCCATATATCACTGGTGATGTGAATGTGCTTCAGATTCACATCCGCTGATAACGCCGTGGGGAAAGGTTAGCGTTAGCGGTAGCCTATGGCGGGGAAGACTCACATGGTGCACGTGGTGTAGCGTGATTCCTCTTTGTGGATCTGTTGAATCCAACGGCGGAATCCCATTGGACGGATTGGATTCTATTTCCGAGGCTGATCTGGACCTCCGATTGGCCAGGCCTGCCACCTGAAGCAGCTCCGGGGTCGCAGGGTTCAGCGCTCACAGCGCGGGCTAATTACAAACACCGCTGCTCACTTTCAGTTTCAGATGATTGAAAGTAAATAAAAAACTAAACGTACCAAGACTCGTCTGCCCAGGAATCCCGTGCAGTACACGTCACTGTGTAAAAATACATACATATTCACAATATTGATTCATATATGCTTTTCTTCTTTATGCCTTAAAATGTCGATTTACAAAGAGTCACTGAGATGCATGTTCCCGGAGCTGCTTGTTATGACAGTAAATCAGTTAGGATTAGGGTTAGGAAAGAACAATACCAAGACCTTGCCGAGTGTTCATTATCAATAAATATTTTGTTGTCATAATAATATCATAATAATAGTCATTATACTTTGATTTACATCAATGCATTGCGAGTGCGAGCTAATTCCTTATATGAATCTCTACTTATCTAACGCAAATTAAGTTAAGTTATATCCACCGACGATTTAAACTTGAATTAATGCCCGAGTTATGGGTCATTGTCACAGGATTCAAGGAGGTTGGTTCACCAGAGCTCATGTTCCTGCTGATTATAATAACTATACAATATAATATATAATAAGTGCTGTAACACTCTGGATCATACTCTATAGTGGAACTGTATTGGGAAAGTCAACCCAGCGCTGGTGTATTGGTATTCTCCATTGGATACTCTGGGACTCTGCTCAGTGTGTATGTTACAGTGTGTATGTTACAGTGTGTATGTTACAGTGTGTATGTTACAGTGTGTATGTTACAGTGTGTATGTTACAGTGTGTGTTAGTGTGTATGTTACAGTGTGTATGTTACAGTGTGTGTTACAGTGTGTATGTTACAGTGTGTATGTTACAGTGTGTGTTAGTGTGTATGTTACAGTGTGTATGTTACAGTGTGTATGTTACAGTGTGTGTTAGTGTGTATGTTACAGTGTGTATGTTACAGTGTGTATGTTACAGTGTGTGTTAGTGTGTATGTTACAGTGTGTATGTTACAGTGTGTGTGTTACAGTATGTATGTTACAGTGTGTATGTTACAGTGTGTATGTTACAGTGTGTGTTAGTGTGTATATTACAGTGTGTATGTTACAGTGTGTATGTTACAGTGTGTATGTTACAGTGTGTATGTTACAGTGTGTATGTTACAGTGTGTGTTAGTGTGTATGTTACAGTGTGTATGTTACAGTGTGTGTTAGTGTGTATGTTACAGTGTGTATGTTACAGTGTGTATGTTACAGTGTGTGTTAGTGTGTATGTTACAGTGTGTATGTTACAGTGTGTGTTAGTGTGTATGTTACAGTGTGTAAGTTAGTGTGTATTTAAGTGTATGTTATAGTGTGTTTGTTGTTAGTGTGTATGTTACAGTGTGTATGTTACAGTGTGTGTTATATTGTGTAGGTCACAGTGTGTATGTTACAGTGTGTATGTTATAGTGTGTTTGTTAGTGTGTATCAAACAGTGTGTGTTAACAGTGTGTATGTTACAGTGTGTATGTTACAGTGTGTATGTTATAGTGTGTTTGTTAGTGTGTATCAAACAGTGTGTGTAACAGTGTGTATGTTACAGTGTGTATGTTACAGTGTGTATGTTACAGTGTGTGTTATATTGTGTAGGTCACAGTGTGTATGTCATATTGTGTGTTAGTGTGTGTGTGTTGTAGTGTGTATGTTTTTGTGTGTTTGTAAGAGTGTATGTTATTGTGTATGTAACTGTGTGTATGTTATAGTGTATATTATAGTGTGTATTTTATAATGTGTGTGTTATAGTGTGTGTTATAATGTGTATTTTATAATGTGTGTGTGTTATAGTGTGTATCTTATAGTGTGTGTGTGTGTGTGTGTGTGTGTGTGTGTGTGGTGTGTGTGTGTGTGTGTGTGTGTGTGTGTGTGTGTGTGTGTGTGTGTGTGTGTGTGTGTGTGTGTGTGTGTGTGAAAAAAAGAGAGTCTGAATGACACTGACAAACTACTAAATGACTAAATGCAAATCTTGTGTTGCGTGTGATTGACTGAGAAACGCTGCTCACGGGACTCTATAGGAAAGGGCTAAACATGTGGCTCTGTGGAGGGTGTGAATAGAGGGGGCGTGGCCGGTCGGGGGGTCCGCAGGCAGGGCACCTCCCCTCCACAGATGGCCGTCTGTCCTATGGCTGCACATATGTATATCCTGACACACCCCCGGAGGGGACAATAGGAAGAGCCACAGGGCCACGGAGCCACAGCCACCCACCCTGTGTGTGTGTGTGGGGGGGGGTGGTGGCTATGCTGACTGTACATTATGCTCACAGATGTACATCGCTGGACAATGGAGCACATCTTCGGAGCTGCTGGTCATAACATTTGACTGTACATTGATTGTACATTATTATTCACGTGACAAATCAACTAAAATCTGAAATCTGAATCCCCATTCATGAAGTTCCGTTAGGTTCGTCTTAGCCAGACGTTGGCCAAGCCCTAATCAGTAATAACCAACATCTGGTTAGCTCGGTTTCTTGTTTGCCGGCGCTTGTTTATTAGCTTTTGCGTATTAGCTCTGGCTTCATGGTGTGTCATTGTAGGCCCTGTTTGATGCGCTTATTGTGTCAAATCTAGGGAGCCAACCTATTGTCCTTTAACCTGAGCTCTGGTTCTGCTCTTGGAGGCTTGTTAGGAAGGAAATGTAATGTATTACATATTATGTTATTATACATATGTATATATAATTATGACTTCTGGTGACTAGTAGTTCTCTTGCCTCCCTGTTGAAGGACCTCATTGTAAGTTGCTTTGGACCAAACAATCTGCCAAATGACTAATGTAATGTAATGTAATGATAATAAAAATCGGATGGTTATGTGAGGTCTATGTTATCGTGTCTGTCTATTTATATATCCGTTA
>CM051012.1:28866561-28874061 GCA_027704905.1 Muraenolepis orangiensis | reverse complement strand
ATACTGTTGTTACTACATACTGTTACTACATACTGTTACTACATACTGTTACTACTACATACTGTTGTTACTACATACTGTCGTTACTACATACTGTTATTACTACATACTGTTACTACTACATACTGTTACTACATACTGTATTACTACATACTGTTGTTACTACATACTGTTATTACTACATACTGTTACTACTACATACTGTTATTACTACATACTGTATTACTACATACTGTTATTACTACATACTGTTATTACTACATACTGTTATTACTACATACTGTTATTACTACATACTGTTACTACATAATGTTACTACTACATACTGTTATTACTACATACTGTTGTTACTACATACTGTTGTTACTACATACTGTTACTACTACATACTGTTATTACTACATACTGTTATTACTACATACTGTTACTACTACATACTGTTATTACTACATACTGTTACTACTACATACTGTTGTTACTACATACTGTTGTTACTACATACTGTTGTTACTACATACTGTTATTACTACATACTGTTACTACTACATACTGTTACTACTACATACTGTTATTACTACATACTGTTATTACTACATACTGTTACTACTACATACTGTTATTACTACATACTGTTACTACTACATACTGTTATTACTACATACTGTTATTACTACATACTGTTACTACTACATACTGTTGTTACTACATACGGTTGTTACTACATACTGTTACTACATTCTGTTACTACTACATACTGTTACTACTACATACTGTTACTACATACTGTTATTACTAAATACTGTTACTACTACATACTGTTACTACATACTGTTATTGCGTTATATTATATGCAGAACATGGAAGTAGTTTGGGAAGTCTGGAACTGGTAGCCATATGCTATTCTGGTAGCCATAAGAGAGAGGCATACGAGGTCAACTGAACCTGGTCCCAGCATCCCGATCCGGATCTGCACGCCCGTAAGTAATCTAACCACCAAGTGTTGTCCAATTCCGTACACAACTTTATGAGTTATCTTGCTGACAAACAAACAAACAAACAAACAAACAGAAAAAAAGACAAACAGGCAAAAAAACAAATAAACAGAAAAACAGACAAAGAAACAAACAGATAAACAGACAAAGAAACAAACAATGAACCCCCCCCCCTACTCTCTCACACACACACACACACACACACACACACACACACACACACACACACACACACACACACACACACACACACACACACACACACACACACACACACACACACACACACCGTATAAGAGGCATATCATCTTTATGCGTGTACTAAGAAGCCTTCCGCATGCCGACGCCAAAGCTCCACTAAAAGCCGGAGACATTCACCGCGGCTTTAGCGCTATCAAAACTCTAATCTGTGTGGGACTCAGCTCTGTGTGTGTGTGTGTGTGTGTGTGTGTGTGTGTGTGTGTGTGTGTGTGTGTGTGTGTGTGTGTGTGTGTGTGTGTGTGTGTGTGTGTGTGTGTGTGTGTGTGTGTGTGTGTGTGTGTGTGTGTGTGTGTGCGTGTGCGTGTTAACACACGGCTGAGAGCAAACACTTCAACCCAACCCAAAAAAAGAAAAGAAAAAAGAAAAGAAAAAAGCGCCACACAAACGCCTCCCCGCTTTATTAACGAGACAAACAACCCATTCAATCCGAGGGATTTGCATGCGGAGTCGCAGCACTACTACACGCGTCTCTCCGTGTATTTCGGAGGGGATGACGGATCTCTGGTTCCTGGCGCACGTTGGCTCTCACCACCGAGCTTAGAGCCCCGTGCCCATCCACCCATCCCTCCATCCCCCATCCCTCCATCCTGACCACATCCGCAGTAGCAGCTCCCAAATAAGATAATTGCTTAATTAGCTGACCCAATTCGGCGGTAAGCTCCTTTTGGCGTCACATTAACACACGGGGAAGCGCCGTGACTCACACACGCACACGCGTACACACACACGCGTACATACACACACGCATGCGTCCACACACACGTACACACACACACACACACACACACACACACACACACACACACACACACACACACACAACACACACACACACACACACACACACACACACACACACACACACACACACACACACACACACACACACACACACACACACACACACACACACAGACTCGGAGCGTGCCGTGCTGTGTATATTTATGGATTTACCGTAATGAGGATCAAATCCAAACCCATACAGTGTGATCTGAGTGTTAGGTGCAGAACGAGGATCATCCCGTGTGTATCACCCAGCTGTAGAGAGCTCTCAGGGGACAGGGGACAGGCGTGTTACACACCCGGGTGCTCTCCCTCCAGGGACACTCAAGTTGTGGCGCTGGTTGTTGTTGTTTTATGAATACTGTGGTTGACTGTCACTGTGGATGAGGATGACGAAGATGATGAAGACGATGACCTGATGCTGGTGACTTGGGACCGCTGGCTGCACTCACTAGGGGACTGGGGTGATGTGTGTGTGTGTGTGTGTGTGTGTGTGTGTGTGTGTGTGTGTGTGTGTGTGTGTGTGTGTGTGTGTGTGTGTGTGTGTGTGTGTGTGTGTGTGTGTGTGTGTGTTGATGTCATCTGTAACCACCAACATATCCCAGTGCAGTCACATGGATGATGTTTACATAATTGATGATGGTAGCTGTGCTGCCATAAGATGTGTGTGTCTTGTTCCTGCTGTCTGTCCAATATGTACGGCCTCCCCTGAAACTGAGCGCCACTCATACTTTACGAGTACGAATAAATGGGGATATCATATCATAAAGTATTTATAAACACTTTATGAATCCCCAATCCCCAAAGTATTTCCTATCACGTCGTATTGTATCAAAAACGTGGTCTACGGAAAACCTGAAAATCTAAAGCTAAAACTTAAAATGACTGAAATAACTAGAATGACCACAAGGAGTGGGTCTGATGGAGGCGGGACAAAACCTCCCTGGACACACCTGTCCACATTGGACCGTCCCAGCCATTCACCACCGAGATTGGACCATACCAGCCAATCACAACACGATAGGACCGTCCCAGCCAATCACAACACGATAGGACCGTCCCAGCCAATCACAACACGATAGGACCGCCCCAGCCAATCACAACACGATAGGACCGTCCCAGCCAATCACAACACGATAGGACCGTCCCAGCCAATCACAACACGATAGGACCGCCCCAGCCAATCACAACACGATAGGACCGCCCCAGCCAATCACAACACGATAGGACCGCCCCAGCCAATCACAACACGATAGTGCCATTTATGCAATAATGGGAGATAAGAGAGAAAGGGGGCCTAAGACAAAATAATTAAAGTCTCATTAAATCAAACGATGATTGAAATGGATTAATTTCCTTTTTTTCTTCCCCCCCCTTCTCATACGTGTACACTTCCACATACATGCTCTTTGCTCAGCGCTGGGCGTTAGCGCGCCGTTTGTAGGAGAGGGGGAACTCATCTATATGCTAATCACTTGGCATGCGGAAGGTTCCCCGGCCCATGCTGGGCTGTTTACCTATTAGCTACGGCGGACGCCAGGGGTAATTGGAATATTAGAATAAAATAAAAAAAGACGGCAGAAACGGCGGGCATTAGCGGTACATCAGCTGTTATTAAATGTGTATAACAGCGCTCCCTGTTTCCTGGCCTCCGTGTTCGAGATGTGACAACGACATCCCACGCCATTACCACGGCAACCGGATGCTGGGCTGACGGCACAGGTGGACGGACGAACGGGGACTTGTGGGCCCTTTAAAAACATTTTTTGGGGGGGGGGGGGTCTCCAAAGTCCTTCAAAATGACTGCCCCACACACCCACACACACACACACACACACTGCTTCAATAGGGTACACCCCCCCCCCCTCCCCCCGCTCATTTAAATAAGGATTAATCTCAAGAGTAGAAGGTTAAAAAAATAACAACTCATTTAGAGTTTGGGCCAATTACATCCCTCCTATCCCTACTTCCTACACACACACACACACACACACACACACACACACACACACACACACACACACACACACACACACACACGACAGAAGAAGACGACAGAAGAAGACGACTCCAGCCACACTGTGACAAAAGGCGTGCCAAGGCGGAGGACAGCGTTGTATAAGGAAGAGCGTGTTGTGTTTGACAGATCACATTACAAGCCGGCCCCCCTAAATGCTAATGTAATTTTCATACGGACCGGGCTTAAAGAGATCCCATCCCCCCCCCCCCCCCCTCCGATCCAAACCGACTGTTGTGTTCAAGGAGGACGACGGCCCCCTCCTCATTGTCTCTGTAATTCAGCAAAAATTGCCACTTACAGTCTGCTCAGAGTGGGACGCTTGATCTTCAGGCTTCCTCTGGTCTCCGCCACTCATCCCCATCTTCTACTGCTGCCAAAAGTGGACCCACTTCATTAACCTCGCCGGGCGGGAGATAAGAGAGAGAGAGAGAGAGAGAGAGAGAGAGAGAGAGAGAGAGAGAGAGAGAGAGAGAGAGAGAGAGAGAGAGAGAGAGAGAGAGAGAGAGAGAGAGAGAGAGAGAGAGAGAGAGAGAGAGAGAGAGAGAGAGAGAGAGAGAGAGAGAAGGGGGAGAAAACAGAGAGAGGAGAAGGAAAAAGAGGAGAAAGAGGGGAGAGAGAGCGAGACAGAGAGAGAGAGAGATGCATGGCAGGCCTATCAAGACACACAGAGCAGAACCTAACACACACACACACACACACACACACACACACACACACACACACAGCCCCCCGCTGAGAGGACTGGTGGAGTCCTGGCACTCATGTACAGACATGTGTAGCTCATGTATCGTCTGTCTGGGTCTGCTTCACTCTTTTCATCCCCTTCTTCCTTTCATGGTTTAAAGAAGCCTCATTGCTGTGGGATGGAAACTAAATTGGGGAAAGCACGTGTCAATAGAGTTAGTAGTTTGGTTTGGCTGAACTATGTTGACTTTTGTCGGTTTGTTGTTGTTGTTCATGGTTTAAAGACGCTTGATTGGAATTGTGTTGGGTCCTGATATACTTTAACCACCGCGGTACACGCCCCGCGATGGCCAAACACATGCCTACATATGTTATATTATATATACATATGTTATATTATATATATATATATATGTTATATTATATATATATATATGTTATATTATATATATATATATATGTTATATTCTATATATATGTTATATTATATATATATGTTATATTATATATATATATGTTATATTATATATATATATGTTATATTCTATTTCTTCTTCACTTGCTTTTGTCCTTTGGTCACCTGTTATGGAGCTGACCTTTAACCCGAGCTCTGGTTCTGCTCTGGTTGGGAAGGAATGGAATGCGTTATATTTTATGTTATTATATATGTGTATATGTATGTATATATTATATTTTATGTTATTATATATGTGTATATGTATGTATATATTATATTTTATGTTATTATAATGTGTATATGTATGGTTATATTATATTTGATGTTATTATATATGTGTATATGTATGGTTATATTATATTTGATGTTATTATATATGTGTATATGTATGTATATATTATATTTTATGTTATTATATATGTGTATATGTATGGTTATATTATATTTTATGTTATTATATATGTCTATATGTATGGTTATATTATATTTTATGTTATTATAATGTGTATATGTATGGTTATATTATATTTGATGTTATTATATATGTGTATATGTATGGTTATATTATATTTGATGTTATTATATATGTGTATATGTATGGTTATATTATATTTGATGTTATTATATATGTGTATATGTATGGTTATATTATATTTGATGTTATTATATATGTGTATATGTATGGTTATATTATATTTGATGTTATTATATATGTGTATATGTATGGTTATATTATATTTTATGTTATTATATATGTCTATATGTATGGTTATATTATATTATGACTGCTTGTTTGGAAGGAAATCCACTTATGACTTCTGGTGACTAGTAGTTATCCTGCCTACCTGTTGAATGACCTTATTGTAATGTAATGTATTGTATATTATGTAATTAACTATTATATATATGTGTATATGTATGTATATATTATATTATTATGGCTCGTTAGGAATGAAATGCACCTATGACTTCTGGTGGCTAGTAGTTCTCTTGCCTACCTGTTGAATGACCTTATTGTAAGTCTGCTAAATGTCTGTCGTGTTATGTATGAAATATGCTGTTACAATACATGCAATTAAAATGAAACCCCTGAGTTGAGGGTTCATCACGACCCAATAAGAGCTACAAGAACTCCTCACGACTTCCTCTCAAGACATGAAAGTAAGAAAGTACATCAGAGTCCCAACGTTGTTACGCTTGCACCACACACACACACACACACACGCACGCACACACACACACACACACACACACACACACACACACACACACACACACACACACACACACACACACACACACACACACACACACACACACACACACACACACACACACACACACACACCTCGCTGGTGCTCACTGGTAAGTCCTCGTCTGGGTTCTGTTAAAAGGCTGTGAGCCGACACACAGAGTCTTCTTTAAGACAAGACGTTGAAAGTTACCCCAAACCCGATGAGTGTAATGTTGTTATCAGGCTGCTGTGAGAGAGGGGATATTGCAAATAGCACAGGAACACTCGCACTAAAAGGGCTATCACTGGAATAACACGCATAAACACCAATTCATTAACTCATCTAATTGTTTATTGTCACAGCTCGATTTTCTAAAACCACTTCAACACTTCAGGTACTGAATTGGGAAGTTTATACACCGAGTTTGGCACAAAACACACAGTTCCTTGCACCATCCGACATATGTATATATATATCCATTACACA
Organism: Muraenolepis orangiensis; assembly: GCA_027704905.1. Taxonomy (NCBI): domain Eukaryota; kingdom Metazoa; phylum Chordata; class Actinopteri; order Gadiformes; family Muraenolepididae; genus Muraenolepis; species Muraenolepis orangiensis. Next base: position 28,867,143 of record CM051012.1, on the reverse strand, counting down.
CTTTACTATTTATATTGTGTATAGTATTATTATAGTATGGTGTTGTTTATATACTATACTGTATACAGTATACTATCTATAGTATAATATAGCATATATGATTTTGTGTATAGTGTGGTTTATAGTATACAGTAAAGTATATAGTAGATAGTGTAAAGTGTTGTTCATGGTTTTTAGTATAAAGTGTCAGAGTATAGTATTGTATTGTATATTATTGCATAGTATAGTGTTGTTTAGTATTGTTGTAGGACATTCCTACTGTGGGACTGAATGTGGAGGAAGCATTCCAACATTGTAACTTTTACACTTGGCAAAAATAAAGATTCTTGAATCCTGAATCTTGAATGAATTAACGTGGCAAAAGCAGAGAGCCTCAGTAGTCACACATATATACATATATACATATATATATATACATATATACATATATACACCTCATCGAACCTCAACTGTTCCTCGGCTCATAAGTCATCTAATGACCAACTTTTGTCCGATTCCGTACATAAAGTGGTTGAAAACATCACTGCCAAACCGCCCAAATAACAGCGACTCTACTGGAGGGTTTCAATACACAGGATATCA
>CM051012.1:28776561-28864061 GCA_027704905.1 Muraenolepis orangiensis | reverse complement strand
CAGTGGAAAGGGGGTCTCTCTTTAAAGAGTCCCTGGTATTCCTGGAGATACATTCTGTTCCGTTGTTCTTGGGAGGGACACCGAAAATGACAAAAGATGATAATTCCACCATGGCTCATAGCACAACAGAATTGTCGTCGTTCCCCATCTTCCTGTCACCAGGGTTCCCGTGTTTCTCTCCCAGGCCTCTCAGAGATTAAGCACTTCATGGGTAATGGCATATTTTAATGAGCGCTGGCAGACCGGACAGCCGAGCGCTCACCTCTGAGGATTGCATTTCATCACACGCTCACACCATGAATTGTGTGTGTGTGTGTGTGTGTGTGTTTCTTCTTTTTTTTTAACTTATGAATATTAATATCCCTCTAATTTGGAGGCCGTTGTTAACGCTTGTCGCTAGGAGCTCCGGCAAATCAAGTCTCCCATTCCAGTTTTAAAACCCCCACGTATTAGACGACCACGTGGCTCTCACACACACACACCCCTGACACTAAGCCACCGCCTTTGATTCTTAATTGCAGAAGTGCGAGCATTTGCAATGTATGGCGTTTGCAAAGCTTTAATTAACTCTAATATCCCGTATTCACCGTTGACGGTAACACGCGTCAGGCCTGTGTGCGGCGTGCTCCTCTTCCGCACCGCACGCCGCCACCCAATCTTCGGCGTGCCCGCTCAACTAGAAAGATTGTGTTTTTTTTCCCCCAAGTTCATGATCACAATTTCATACATTTCAAAATGGGAAGAGGGGTGAGATGGGGGAGAGGAGACAGATTTCGTAAGTAGCTGAATTATATTGAAGGGAGACAAATTAACTTGATGCCTTCCTTTCTAACAATTTTCCAAAAAACAAAACATAACATCACACATGGATGCGACACGTCGTCCAAAAGAACGACAAACGATTTATTGGGACAATAAGTTATACGGTAACACTGTAAATATGCACAAATATGCATATGCACGTCCATCAGCAGCTCCACGTGGCAGCGTGAAGAGGAAGAAGCAGCAGCCGCTAAGACGCCTTAACGCCGGGACTATAGCCTATAGACTATAGCCCATAGCCCAGTGACACGAGTGACGAAGCAAATCAATAAGACCTGCGACCTTTTAATGGGACAGGTATGGAAGGGGCGGGGGATTCTTTAACAGATATTAGTGAAGAGTAATGTTAATTAAACCTGGTCTGCAGATAAGAAGGCGTCGCTGCTCGACACAAACCTATAGTTTATAAGCCCTTGCCCGGCCATAAGCTACAGCTTCGAGCTCTAATCCTCTTTCACGTAATATTATTGCTTCAGCCCCAGCTGCAGCAATTTTTGCAGCATTTATAAAATTAGCAAAGAAATTAACTGTCTGAAATCCAATTTGCCACAGTATAAAAGTTGCCCTGCCGAGCCATGTTGCACAGCCAGGCTGCCACCTACAGTACGGAATGAGAGCGTTTAAGGGAAAATAAACACTAAAAACATCCAATTCCGACTTGTGTGGATTATATCAACACGTGTGGATTAGGACTACACGTGCGGCTTTGCCATCATTTGAACGTCTTGCCGGTGTGAATTTTCCCTTTTTTTAAAAGCCCCTAAAAACAGTTTAAAAAAATCCATTCGAAAAATGTCAAATTGTCTTAATCCAAAACTAAAACAATTACAAGTAATATTGATAAAAGTGTTATTCTAAATAGAGAGTGGAATGGAAGTCAGAGTACAACTTGTCTTGCTGCTTTGCATATGAATGAAATGAGAATTAGTTCTCATAGAATAATACAAATAGTAATATCAATGTTTTGTAAACATGCTTTTTGTTGCTGCGCTGGTGACTAAACGCTAGAATTAGAATTAAAGACAAAAATATATTTTATTCATTTAGACAATTAGGTTCTCCACATTTTAGTTTTAACATTGATGTGAAGAAAACATACCTGAAATAAAGGCACACACACACACACACACACACACACACACACACACACACACACACACACACACACACACACACACACACACACACACACACACACACACACACACACACACACACACACACACACACACACACACACACACACACACACACACACACACACACACACACACACACACACACACACGGATGTTATCAAAGCCACGATCGTCATCAAATACATACAATGTGACTTTAACATGAGGCGAATTACTCTTATCCACACTTGCCGCCAAATTTTCCATAGTAACCCAAATCTAAAAAAGAAAAAACACACACAATTAAATACATGTATAACGCATTCAAATGGTGGAGATATAAAACCATTAGAGCTGAGTTAATACTCACACACAGAGTTCTGTTTAATCCGTCGCTCTCTTACTCTTCCACCTGAAGAGTTTAGAAACAGACGACTCCTTCACTTCCGCCGATTTCTTTACTCCTAGTTCACCAAAACAAAAAAGTCTCGTGAGAATCGCACCGCGGGTAAAACCTTGTGAGATAAAATGTAAAGAAACAAAAACAGGACAACCCAGTACTTACCGAGATTCTCCATCATTTGATTCAACTCTTGATCCTCCTCCACTTCCCTGGAATGAATAATAATTCATATTTAATAATATACGAGTATTGACGAGTAAGTGCTGAGGTGGTCCTGAATCCACCAAATTAAGAAGATAACAAAAACAAATGGAATTGTTCGGAGATGTTCATAAATGCTTATAAAAATTTAAAATTTAAAAAAATCACTTTCTAGAACCTAAAACAAACAGCAAAGCTAATTCCAGTCACCTGAGCCGGTCTTCGTCCAGCCCGTCCACGACGGCATTCCTCCCGTTCACGATCTCCACCAGTTGCTCCATCAGCTTCTGCTCATGCTGCCGCTCCGCCGACGACTTCAAATGATCTGGTGGGACAATTAACATGGCCGCTCACCGACCAGACGAGGAGATAATGAATGAACACACACACATGAATGCAGACACACACACACACACACACACACACACACACACACACACACACACACACACACACACACACACACACACACACACACACACACACACACACACACACACACACACACACACACACACACACACACACACACACACATGCGGACACACAGGTACACACGCACACACATGAATGCAGACACACACACACACAAATGCGGACACACACAGGTACACAAACACACACGAATGCAGACACACACACGAATGCGGACACACACACACACCCACCTGGTTTCTCCAACAGTCTCCTGAGTTGTCCCTCCACTCCTGGCTGCTGTAGCTCGAGGTCTTGTGTCCGGGCCCTAGATAGATATTTAGATAGTAGATAGATGGTAATGACTAAATGCTCACACTTGACAAACCGGACACATAAAAATCAAGAAATATATTGTAAATAGTACGCAAAAATGTATTTTGCACAAATATTGTGTGAGTCAGAAAGCCAGAAAACGGTGATATATAAAACACATTTGAAGTGTTGTGGAAAGATTTCCAAATGAGCCCACTCACATGTAGACCAGCTCAGACTCCTTCCTCATAAACATCTGCTTCTTCCCGATGAGGTTGAACCACTGCACCATCATGGGGTCCATCAGCAGGTCCTCGCTGGCATCTGGAAGGAGACGTCATTGACTCAGGATACAAGGATATACAAATACCAGAGAACAACGTATTACACCACGCTCCCTTACAGACGGCCCTTATAGATGGTCCCTTGTACCAGAGAACAACGCATTACACAACACTCCCTCACACACCACGCACGCACGCACGCACACGCACACGTAAATTTTGATCCCTTTCACTCGTCAAATTGAAAGCCCTGCCAATTAGCAAACGCATCGCTATGTGTGTACGATGTTATATCTTTTTAGTAATCACGTTAGTTACAGATTCAAACCCGGACGTAAATAGTACAGGAAGAATCCAAAAATATATAAATATTATCGGCAAAAAGACCGAAACATAATTTAATATCGAGCTTCAAATGAATCAGATGATGTTGGTTGAGGCCGAAATAAAACATTTCCATTTCACGATCGCTGAAGCCAAGGTTGGGGGCGCACACACACACACACACACACACACACACACACACACACACACACACACACACACACACACACACACACACACACACACACACACACACACACACACACACACCACACACACACACACACACACACACACACACACACACACACACACACACACACACACACACACACACACACACACACACACACACACACACACACACACACCTTTAGAACAACAAACCAACACCAAACATTCCGACTGAAAATGGCTGCATGTTCAGTATGATCAGCAGAGCAGTACATTCATCTTTAGTAAAATAGACAATGCTAGATTTAAAATAATTATACAAACCTAATTGTTTTTGTGCCGGGGCAGGACCAAATGTAAAGAGAATCTGGCCTCAACAATCGGGCCTCAAACAACGAACAAAAGAGGCCCCTTCGGGTACCAAGGAATTAGAGTCTAGGTCATCATCATCATCCTCATCCAACAGCCACCGACGAGATGCTAAACACTTGAAGCTTATACGCGTCTCCGCCGGGGAAACACAGACTAGCACGCATCTCGGCGGAAAAGGTGAGACGTCCGTACGGAAGAGGAAATAACCAGATTAGCGTTTAATCTCGCTCAACGGGGTAAGCTAGGGAAATGCAACACGCTCTCTCCGTGCGTTTAATAATCACGCTTAAGGCGAGGAGCGTGACCACGTGTGACCCTCAGCATCCTACCGCTGTGCTAGTGGGCATACATATATACATATTCAGAACGCAACCCAATCGGTGGTTCAACAGGACATGGATGGATGAATACATTTGCCTCGCTGCCATGGACGGATCAAATCGAATGACCCTTTTTATGTCTTTCTAACATGTAAAAATTGGAATAACAAAAAATATTCACTATCTTTCCTTTTTTTTTTTTTCTCGGGAATATGCAAATATCTAAATGTGCAGCTCGACAATTAAGGTGAGTGCACTCTGGGAAAGCCAAGGGAGCGCAGATAAAACGTCCCCCTTGTTCTCCCTCCATCACCCAAAATAACACGCTCGCACCATGAATTACTAACAAGGTTTAGTTTCCAACAACCCCCCACTCCCTCCCTCCCTCCCTCCCGCTCCTCGCCTCCCTTTCTGCCGCCATTCAAGGGAGGTATTTTAATTAACCCCCCCCAAAAAAAGCCATAAAAACATTAATTTTTTTACATTCAGTCCAAAACCGCAGCATGTTCACGGCCCCTGACTCTGGACTAATCTAGTCTCTAGTCCAGTTAAAAACAGAGCGAGGGACCATATTGGTGAAAACCAAAATTGCACTGTTGTGGTCCAAGCCCATGAGAACAGACTTGATCACATTTGGATTACCGACGACTGATGATTTAGTCCACAGAATGAGAAGCAACGACAAATGACCACAACCAAGTCCTCATATTTGAGCTTTGTCTGCAGCCCAAGTCAAAACTAAAATGATTTTAGATTCTAAAAAGCGACTCAATATTTGATTTTGGTGTGTACGCAGGATGGATCACACCGCCACGAGCATGCACGTCCTAATCTAAATCCGGAGGATTGAATCCTCTTTATTGGTCACACACACACACACACACACACACACACACACACACACACACACACACACACACACACACACACACACACACACACACACACACACACACACACACACACACACACACACACACACACACACACACACACACACACACACACACACACACACACACACACACACACACACACTGACATGACTTTCTCTGCATGTAACCCATCCTAGTATGAGGAGCAGTGGGCAGCTATTGTCTACACAGGGGAGCAGTGGAGGGGTCTGGTGCCTTGCTCAAGGGCACCTCGGCAGTGCCCAGGTGTTTTAGGGACTTGAACCAGCGACCTTCCGGTTCCAAAGCCAAGTCCCTACTGTCTGAGCTACTAATGGGGTAGGACAGTGTGTTGACTCTGGCGCTTCCAATCCTGGACAAAAGATTGGGGGTGCGATTCCCTGATGTCACACTGGACCATCAACCTGTACGGAGTAAGACGTGTAATCTCAATGCATCCTAGGTCGCTAGATGGACAAAAAGCGTGGTGTGGCCTTACCTTCCTCGCAGTCTCGTAGCTTCTTCTCCAGCTCCACCCCCTCCTTCTCCAAGATGGCCAGCTCCACCTCGATGTCCCGCAGCTCCGTAAGGATCTGAGCCGTCGGTACGTGGTGTCGCCACATTTGATTAAAGTCCTATAAATCGGAAAACGTAGCCGTAATAAATAAAAAAACATCACATTTAGATAGCTGTTAATTAATCTGTTAAAAAGGAGACTTAATGGGGAGAACTTACAATGGTTGACCTGGTTTCGGTCCCGGAGGCGTCGACGGGTGACGGATACTTTCCCATTTTAGAGCCTAAAAAAGGGGAGGTAGATAGAGGGATTAGGGAGACCTTTTTCATGGCGGATCATCAGGAGAAATCATTGTCATGTGTGACTTAACCTGCTTCTTATGCTGCTCACAAGAAGGAAAACGTGAACACGTTCAGCCTCCTGGAGGAAGAGCCCCAAAAAGCAGCAGGAAGGGAGAGAGGGTAGGCCCAGACGCCTGGTGTTTGGCGATAAGGGGGGGAGAGAGAGAGAGAGCAGAAAGACGGACAGACAGACAGAGTGGAGAGAAAGACGGAGCGGGGACAGACAGACAGACAGACAGACAGACAGACAGACAGACAGACAGACAGACAGACAGACAGACAGACAGACAGACAGACAGACAGACAGAGAGAGAGAGAGAGAGAGAGAGACCAAGAATCTCGACATTAACCCCTCTGTCTGTAACTGGTTATTGAACTTCCTAACCAACAGACCCCAGTCAGTCAGGTTAGACAGTCTCCCCCTGAACACCGGCGTCCCCCAGGGCTGTGTGCTGAGCCCTCTCCTCTACTCCCTCTTCACCCACGACTGCACTCCTGTACATGGTACAAACACCATCATCAAGTTTGCAGACGACACAACGGTGGTGGGTCTCATCAAAACCCACAGGGTGGTGAGCCGACAACAACCTGGAACCTCAACACCAAGAAGACCAAGGAGTTCATCGTGGACTTCAGAAAGACCAGAGCTGGCGCGCACACCCCATCCTCATCGAGGATGGAGACACGCTCGAGAGGTCGAGCGTGTCTCCAGCTTCAAATTCCTGGGGGTAAACATCACGAGGACCTCTCCTGGTCCCTCAACACTGCCTAACTGGTCAAGAAGGCTCACCAGCGTCCCTTCTTCCTGAGGAGACTGAGGAAAGCTGTACTTTGCACACACTGTACATGTGCAATGACAATACATTTGAATTAACTAATAGGACACTATATATATCGTTTTTAAATGGACATTTTTAAACCTGTTTATTTTGTGAGCAAATTTTGTTAAAGTATTTATATTTTGTTCGATAGTCTTGAGGATTGCTAGACAATTTCATTGTACTTCTCAGATGACAATGAAGGCATTCTGATTCTGAGAATCATTTTGTGAGCAAAAACAAAATATACAAAACAAAAGAAACCAAAAAAAACAGCATCAATCTTAGTAAACTCTAAATACGACAATCGTGTTCACATCGTCTCAGAGTAAATAAAAGTTAAATAAAAAAATATCCGATTACAGCGATGGACCAAAGCTCACCCGTGCTCCCCGAGGCGGGCTTGGGCGCCGCTAGCTTCCGGCGATTCCCATGCGTCGGCTCCACCGCCGGTTTCCCCGGAAACACTTGCGGTGCCACGACCGTGGGGCCGACGGTGACCCGTGAACTCTCGGGGACGACCTCGGGTCGGGGTCGCTCGGCGATGACGACCAGATTTCTGAAAATAATAAAAACAAAACATTAGAATTTATGTCGGCTGCTTCTATCCACAGTCTAATGAGAGTGAAAAAGTGAACGGTGTGTTAAGAGGAGACGAGGAATCGGTTCCACCGCTCACCGGAGAACGGTTCAAAACACCAGAGAAGCAACGAGAGGGCCGTCATGAAGAAGGAAACAAGGAGGTGTGAGGACAATGGAGATAAAGGCTGAACGACGAGCAGGTGACGTTTCTTTAGGACTGGATTGGGACAGGAAGGTGGCGATGGAGGGAGTGGGCGGGACTAGTGGCATGGCACTCTTGAGCCCGTCAACAAAAACAACAACAACCACAACCACAACAGAAGAGAGAAGCAAGAGGAAGTCGTGAAGCAGAGAGCAGAGTACCGAAGCTACGGTTGGAATTCAAGGTTAAAAAATGTTCCAAGAAGTTTTTTCCCCCTCTCCCTCAGCAGTTAGCTCATCTTTTTTGAGCAGCCTTTCCGCTCGGCAAGCTGGCAGCGGCGTTATTCTTATTATTAAGACGGTTTAGCGGAGACTTACCTTCTTCCCGGATCCGAGCTGACGGGCTTCAGCTTTGATCGCCAGTCCTGACAGGCCGTCAAGTCTACGCGCAAAACACAAAACGTGACCGTGAGAGAACCACTCGGATAGGACCTCGTAGCTCAGCCTCACGGAGAATTATAGCACCGCCGCGTTGATTTGAAGCGTCACGCCCACGTACACCGAGCTGTAGGCTCAACACTGGCCGGGGTGTGTGTGTGGCCATGAAGCATCTCCTTCTACCCCGCCGCAAGAGAAGAAGGAAATGCAGGCGTTGATCCTGAACCCTCCATCCACGCTGTGATCGCACTCTTAGATCGGAAGTATTGGTTCCACTGCACATCAGTAAATGCATCTTGCGTATGTACCGTGAGATCAGGATATGGCCCGGGAATTAACCGGCCGAAGTGTCCACCGGTTCACTTTCTTCATCGTGCAAATGATGGGGGAGGTATTTTAACCCCTCCCCCATCCCCCCCCCAAAAAAAAGCAAAAAAAAAAAGCAGAAATCATTTATTTTTTACATTCAGTCCAAAACCGCAGCATGTTCACAGCCCCTGACTCTGGACTAATCGAGTCTCTAGTCCAGTTAAAAACAGAGCGTGGGACCATATTGGTGAAAACCAAAAATGCACTGTTGTGGTCCAAGCCCATGAGAACAGACTTGAACAGCAAGCAATCACATTCAGACTCCGACTGATCATTTTGTCCACAGTAACAAAAGTAACGACAAACGACCACCGCCAAGTTACCAGAACCAAGTCTTAATATTTGAGCTCTGCTTCGCCTGCAGCCGGAGTCCAAACTAAAAGTATTCATTTTAGATTCTGAAAAGCGACTCGATATTTGATTTCTGTGTGTACACCGGGATGGATCCAACCGCCAGACGCTTGAGTTTCTCTGCATTGAACCCATCCTAGTATTAGGAGCAGTGGGCAGCTATTGTATATACAGCTGCCCGGGGAGCAGGGTAGGGGTCTAGTGCCTTGCTCAAGGGCACCTCGAGCAGTGCCTAGGTGTTTCGGGGACTTGAACGGGCGACCTTCCGGTTCCCAAGCCAAGTCCCAACAGACTGAGCTACTAAGAGGGTAGGACAGTGTGTTGACACGGGCGCTTCCAATCCTAGCCAGAAAGGTCGTGGGTTCGATCCCCCATGTCACGGCGTCTACCTGTACGGACAGCCTACCTGTACGGACAGCCTACCTGTACGGAGTAGGACGTGTCATCTCAATGCATCCCAGGTCGCTAGACAAAAGAGTGGTGTAAAGTAAAGACTAAATAAAAGTCAACGGCCTCACCTTCCTCCCGGTCTCGTGGCTTCTTCTCCAGCTTCACCCCCTCCAGCTTCACCCCCTCCAGCTTCACCCCCTCCAGCTTCACCCCCTCCTGCTTCACCCCCTCCTGCTTCACCCCCTCCTGCTCCACCCCCTCTTGCTCCACCTCGATGTCCTGCAGCTTCGTCCCGATCAGGGCAGCCGGTACGTGGAGTCGCCGCTTCTGATTGACATTCTATAAATCGGAAAATGGAAATGAGTCACGTCACTCGAGCCAACGAGCTGCATGCTATTTACAGGGTGTAGCCCAAACACGCCGGAAAACCCGTCATGACGTAGCCGTAATAAAAAAATAAATCTAATTTGGATAGCTGTTAATTAATCTGTTAAAAAGGAGACTTAATGGGGAGAACTTACAATGGTTGACCTGGTTTCGGTCCCGGAGGCGTCGACGGGTGACGGATACTTTCCCATTTTAGAGCCTAAAAAAGGGGAGGTAGATAGAGGGATTAGGGAGACCTTTTTCATGGCGGATCATCAGGAGAAATCATTGTCATGTGTGACTTAACCTGCTTCTTATGCTGCTCACAAGAAGGAAAACGTGAACACGTTCAGCCTCCTGGAGGAAGAGCCCCAAAAAGCAGCAGGAAGGGAGAGAGGGTAGGCCCAGACGCCTGGTGTCTGGCGATAAGGGGGGGAGAGAGAGAGAGAGCAGAAAGACGGACAGACAGACAGAGTGGAGAGAAAGACGGAGCGGGGACAGACAGCAGATAGACAGACAGACAGACAGAGAGACAGACAGACAGAGAGAGGGGGGAGAGAGAGAGCAGACAGACAGACGGAGTGGAGAGAAAGAGAGTAGAAAGACGGAGGGGGGAGAGAGAGCAGACAGACAGACAGAGGGGGGGAGAGAGAGAGCAGACAGACAGACAGAGGGGGGGAGAGAGAGAGCAGACAGACAGACAGACGAGAGAGATAGGGGGGGAGAGAGAGAGCAGACAGACAGACGAGAGAGAGAGGGGGGGAGAGAGCAGACAGACGAGAGAGAGAGAGGGGGGGAGAGAGAGAGCAGACAGAAAGACAGACAGAGGGGGGAGAGAGAGAGCAGACAGACAGACAAGAGAGAGAGAGGGGGGGAGAGAGGGAGCAGACAGACAGACAGACAGACAGACAGACAGAGAAAGAGAGAGAGAGGCGGACTCCTGAGGAGCCTCGGAGGTGGGGATGTTCCCAATCTTAGTCAACTCTAAATACGATAATCGTGTTTCAATAAAAAAACATCCGATTAGAGCGATGGACAAAAGGTCCCCGAGGTGGGCTTGGGTGTCACTGGCTTCCGGTGATTCCCAGAAGAAAGTGCTCGTACACTTTCTTCATCGTGCCACACACAATTGCTAACATCATCATCATCATCAGCAACTGACGAATGAACCCACCCATCATTTGAAAAGTCATTCAATCTGAAGAGGTGAAACCTTTATGGATAAGGACACCGAGACGCATGTGGTTTAGTGGATCAGTGACACCCGGCCTGTTAACTCTACAGAAACACTTATTTGTTGTCAAGTGACAACAACAGACAGTGTGGCTACTTGAAATTGGAGTCACAACAAATAATCATACATTCTCCTTTTATTATTGAAAAACAATGAAACCATTTGACAGTAGTAGTAGTGGTAGTAGTACTGGTAGTGGTAGTACTGGTAGTAGTAGTAGTAAAAAATGAGGTATGTTCATCTTGCCTGTGGATATTTGGTTCACCGTTGTCGACTTTGTCTTGTCTACGTTAACATCCTTCCGGCCGACGGATTCCACAGCGGTTTGGCCGGTGGTTGGCCGTTCTGTCCGGGTTCCCATTGATCCTTGGGAAGATCCAACCTGTGTGAAGCTAGCGCCCCCACCTGGACCGGGGTCATCTCCAATCCTGCAACAGAAAGCGTACACCATGAACACCAACCTTGCTATCCAGACACAAGGGACCGAAAAAGCAACTCAAGCGATTTACACCCACGTTCTTTTGGCTGATTGGACGGTGATATTGCGGCCGTTGTTATTATTGCGGTTTTCCTGAACCGGTTTATTTGCAATCAGCGTCTTGGCCGCGCCCTGGTTCCCGGGAGCTCCGGAGGGACGGAGGACGCTGGCCGGCGCAGGGGGCTTCCGGTCGGTGGCCCTGGGGGGCCCCGAGACCGGCCCGGCCGCCTGGAAGAACGTCTGGCGGGCTGCCTTGGTCTTCTGGGCAGACAGGGACAGGGGGGTCACCGAGGCAGAGGAGGTCACGGGGGTTGCAGAGCTCCCAGAGGTCACGGAGGTGGTCAAGACAGAGGTCGTCGAGACGGAGGCCGGTTGCGAGGCAGGTTGGGTTTGGCCGGCGCTGCCGGGTCGTGGCGCCAGTAGGGAACGATTACCGTTAGGTCGCTCTATGACAGAAACTGGATGGTGATGATGAGCAGGAGAAGGAGGCTGATGAGGATGAAGATGACCGTTGGATTTTTCCATCAAAGCTGCGTTGAGGGCGTTCGGTAGCACATGAGACACGAGAGGAGGATTGCTCCTGACCGGCCATCCGGACCTTAAAGTCTCGCCCTTCCTCTCGTCCTGGTGAGACTTGCACACGAAGGTGTCGGCCACCTCGCCGGCTCTATAGGCCCCGGCATGGAGAGTAACGGAACACTGGCTGCATCTGGTGGAGAAGGAGGGAGGGGGGATAGACCGTTAGTTCCTCTACGTACAGCGTGGAAAGGGGACGGGCTTGGAGAAGGAACGACCCTCACTTGAAGCAGCTGCGGTGGTAGAGCTTTCCGTCTACCAAGTGCCTCTGTACCAGGTGCACGTGGCTCCTGCAGGACACACACTTGCTGTTCAGAGTCCCAGACTTCCCAGCATTTCCAGCAGCCGTAGCCGTCCTCTACAGAAGAGATCAGATTTGATGGAGCGGCAGTAGTGTCTGGCACCTGGAAAGTTGCTGGTTCGATCCCCCAACCCCTCCTCTTATATAAGTGTGGAGGTTTTCCTGAGCAAGACAACCTAACCCTAACCACTCCTGACAAGCTGGCCATCTCCTTGCATGGCTGACACTGCTGTCAGTGTATGAATGGGTGAATGGGTGAATGAATGTGTGTAAAAATGTGTGACTGTGAGGCAATAACTGTAAAGCACTTTGGGTAAAAGGGCTATAGGAATGCAGTCCATTTACCATCATGTAAGAATCTGTTTCTTACAAAGAGCGACAGAACCGCTACCGTCTCAGCGGAGGCACACGGGTCACTCTTAAATGACACAAGTGTGTACAACCATGTTCCAGGATCACAGCCCCTGACCCCCACCTGCTCCATCTAACCCAGCTTTAGTCACCGTCTACCTCCTACCGGCTCCTTAATGGCCCGTATCTGAAGTCAGTCGCTTTGCATGAAAGCTTATTCTCAATGACTCAAACACACAGGCTGTTGTCGGGTGAAACCCAAGACCGTAACCAACCTCCACGGCCGGTGCCGAGGCCGGTGCCGAGGCCGTTCGGGGTGAGGCCGTTCGGGGTGAGGCGGTGGTGGTGGCGGTGTTGGCTGCAAGGCGCGAGGAAGGCCATCCTTTCTCAGGTGTCACTTGAGAAACAAAGGTTTTTGAGACCACCGGAAGATTCTTCTTGGACGGCTCCTCGTTGGAGACCTCTGCTGGCCGCTTTACGCCTCCGACTGGAAATATGACAATTACTCCCACAAATATAATATAACACACAAATATGCCGAAACTAAACTTGGATAAACTTGGAGTTGTGTGGGTTTTATTGCGAAAAAAGATAGTTCCAAATTAAATAATACAAAGAGATAACTCAATTAAAACATAAAAATATAAAGCAGGATCAAAAATAAAAAGGGAGGAAGTGGATCACTAAAAACATAAATGGTGCTCCGTCACCATCCAGCGGACACACGACACAAAGCGGGCGAGCGACATTCTCACTCACTGGCCGAGCGTCCGTTGAAGTAGTTATAGTACTGAGAGACGTAGGTGAGGACACTGAGCCGGTCTGGGACTCTCAACGCCACCATGTCCTCGGCGTCCAGCAGGGCGGGGATGCCCAGCTCATCCTCCGCCGTACGGAACGCCTGGGGGGGGGGGGGGGGGGGGGGGCACAGCTTTAATAACCCAGAAGAAAGGACGGCCTTCTAAATGTGCTTCATGAAAAAATTAAAAGAGATGCTGAGGAACAATAACATTTTTGAGTGTAAAATTTGAATACAATTGAGCGTTAAATGTCAAACTTTGCTGTAAGCAGCAGTGCACACACACACACACACACACACACACACACACACACACACACACACACACACACACACACACACACACACACACACACACACACACACACACACACACACACACACACACACACACACACACACACACACACACACACACACACACACACACAGGATCAGGTGGCCAACAGGACACACAGACAGCCAGGCCTCATTCAAAATTAATAGGCTGGAGAGCCTCCTCAGATCGGGTTGTTCTCCTCCCCCTCCTCCTCCTCCTCCTCCTCCTACGCCGGAATATCCAGGCAGGAAGTAAGGATTTATAGAGAGTAGGCTGTCCACACGACCGGGAGGAGGAGGAGGAGGAGGAGGAGGAGGAGGAGGGCATGTGATCATAAAACACAGGAAACAATAACACAGGAATAGACGACATGGGGGTTGGTGGAGGGGTGACCTAAACTGACACTCTGTGTGTGTGTGTGTGTGTGTGTGTGTGTGTGTGTGGTGTGTGTGTGTGTGTGTGTGTGTGTGTGTGTGTGTGTGTGTGAGTCACAGTCACAGGCTCTGAAACACAGAACAGATTCAATAGAATCTTACCAAGTGGTTGTTTTTAAGGACGTCCTCTTTGTTTAGTGACTTGAAGTCTCTGGAAACAGAAGGAAACGAACACGTTACACACACACACACACACACACACACACACACACACACACACACACACACACACACACACACACACACACACACACACACACACACACACACACACACACACACACACACACACACACACACACACACACACACACACACACATTCCAACCAAGGACTTCGTAACCCTAACAGACTACGTTAACAGACAGACTGCGTTACAACTTGTCCCACAAGTTAACCGGTTATTCTACTACTACTTCTGACTGAACAAGAACAAGAACTGAAAACCAGACTCACATCAGGTCGGGTCTGAACTTGTGAATGAGAGCACAGAACGCCATTCCGTCCCTGAACGAGGTGGTCATGTTGGTGATCGCCACATCTCGGTACCCATCGCACTGCACCTTGCACCACTTCTGCAGAGCCTTGATGGCGGACATCCTGACGTGGACACCCACGGGGGGGTTATATAGTAGAACCCGGCTATAGAACCCGAGTATAGAACCCGTGAAACAATACGGCGAGAAAACACGACAACTTCACTCCACGATATCTGCTCTTGCGTTATCCGCTGCCTCCTCCCTCCTCTCCTCCCTCCTCCTCCTCTCCTCCCCCCTGCCTCCTCCCTCCTCTCCTGCCTCCTCCTCCTCTCCTCCCCCTCTCCTCCCCCCTGCCTCCTCCTCCTCCTCTCCTCCTCCCTCCTCCTCCTCCTCCTCTCCTCCCCCCTGCCTCCTCCTCCTCCTCCTCCCTCCTCCTCCTCCTCCTCCCCCCTGCCTCCTCCTCCTCCTCCTCCTCCTCCCTCCTCCTCCTCCTCCTCCCTCCCGCTGGGCTGATGGGTGGGAACCTTCTAGTTCATTAGATACTAGATAAAATATATTTGTATTGGCCATTTGTACATAGGAATGCTTACGTCGGAATGCTTACTCATTTCCTCCTGCAGTATACATCTCCTTTAAAACAACACCATGAAAATAAAAATAATATTTATATAAATAATTTGTACAATTAAAATTAACAAAAAAAGGACAGCAAAGTGACTGATAGATGGTATGAACATGTGTTGAATTGTGCAAAATATATTTAAAAGCATTAAAGTGCCAGTAGTGCAGCAGCATCATGAATACGGTGCAGTAACTGTGAGTCCAGAAAGTCCAGCTCAGTATGACAGAGTAATGTTAATGACATGTTATGATAGTGTAATGTTAATGACATGTTCATGATAGTGTAATGTTAATGACATGTTATGATAGTGTAATGTTAATGACATGTTATGATAGTGTAATGTTAATGACATGTCATGATAGTGTAATGTTAATGACCTGTTATGATAGTGTAATGTTAATGACATGTTATGATAGTGTAATGTTAATGACATGTTATGACAGTGTAATGTTAATGACATGTTATGACAGTGTAATGTTAATGACATGTCATGACAGTGTAATGTTAATGACATGTCATGATAGTGTAATGTTAATGACATGTCATGATAGTGTAATGTTAATGACATGTTATGATAGTGTAATGTTAATGACATGTTATGATAGTGTAATGTTAATGACATGTCATGATAGTGTAATGTTAATGACATGTCATGATAGAGTAATGTTAATGACATGTCATGATAGAGTAATGTTAATGACATGTCATGATAGTGTAATGTTAATGACATGTTATGATAGTGTAATGTTAATGACATGTTATGATAGAGTAATGTTAATGACATGTTATGATAGTGGCAGCACTCCTAGCAGCTCAGTAGGTCACTGCCTGTGGATAAAGACTATCCTTAAACCTGGTAGTCCTCATTGCTTGCTGCTGTACTGGGGTCTGATTATTCTTCTTTAATACTTAGTTTAAGCGTTTTTTTAAAACATACACGTTGACCCTGCCTGCCCACCCCATGCTGTGTGCGCCTTTGTGTGTTATTTTATTATTATTATTATTATAAAAGTGATTTATTTCGTGTAGGTCCACAGCATCACAACATTCAGAGTGATGTCCAACATTTAGTGAGATAGAAGGCCTACTCAAAGTTTTAACTTCAACAAAAACTAGATTGTTGTTGTTGTTGATATTTGGGTCACAGGTGAGAGGCTTCACACTAAGTGTTATAAAAATAGCGAGTCAGAAAATAAGAGATTTGAGAGCCTTTGTTTTAATGCGGTCAGTCATTCTTGTTCAAGCCGTGCTTTTAACAATACAATGACACCACAGGGACTGAACAGACAGGTCCACACCGATTGTGAAACAAGCAGCTTATTGTGTATTCTAAACAAAGAGACCGCCCGCCTCCTGGTATATAGGCCTGTGAATTCAGAATGGACCCCCACAAACACACACACATTTAGCTGGCACACATTTCACTCAAGTCAGATCATTTTAAGTTATGGGAAAACATACATAGTCTAGTGGTTCTGTCAGGGCGTTTGGCGATAGCCCCTTGGCCCGTTGGCCTCCATATTTCCACTCCATCTCCCACTCTCAGGGTGGGAGAACAATTCATGGGACGGGAACAGGGGACCTCTTGTCCCGGAAAAGGTCATCAAACTCAGCTTTATTTTCTCTGAAATTGTGAACTGCTCTGCAGGGATGTCCTCCATATCTTAACTATATCTGGCGTGGAGGGAGAATGATTATAGAATGATATAATCATGATTCCATATCGCCGTGCGAGTATGTGTGATGCCAACATGCCTCTTGTTGTTCTAAACTCATCTACACATTTTGATAGTTAAAGTTAAAAGTATTTTTAGAAAGTGATGTCTCCATCCAGTGGAGGGCACTGCACGCCTGTAGCATCCAGTCATCAGAAACCCCCTGTGGGAACAGAGAGCACGCCTGTAGCATCCAGTCATCAGACACACCCTGAGGGAACAGAGAGACACGCACAACAGCACAAACCTGTCTGCACAGGAAACAGAAGGACTTGTATTCCAGTAATCGCAGAACACCACGGAATGATCCACGGACATGGTTCTGTTGTTGAGGACATGGTTCTCTTGTTGAGGACATGGTTCTCTTGTTGAGGACATGGTTCTCTTGTTGAGGGACACAGGAAACCCAGCGGGAAGGAACCGGCCTGAAACTAAAAGGAAGAGAAGGTTGCTTTGCAGGATTAATGTGTTCCGTGATTAGATCTGATTCTATTCTCTCTCACACACATATACATACATACATACATATATATGTATACTATATATACTAGAGATACTAGTTTTGTTTAGTTAGTTGTTATTTAGTTTTAGCTTTAGGTATTGTATATTGTGTGCATGTATTCCCCCTGTGTCAACTGTTAACCTTCATTTCCCTCGGGATTAATAAAGTGATCTGAATGTGAATCTTGTTAAAGTCAGGTCATGTTTTGTCATGTTTTTCTCAAACAAAACCAAATGATGTATCCAATACGAAATACCTGCCACAATATGTCTTACCTCCACTAAGGCACATATAAGCTATATATATATAGTTAATAAGCTGGTTGCATAAAGCTTGTATTTGGTGTAACGAGACACTGTGCGCGAGGCTTGGTGTCACCAGCCTGCGTTCACCAGATGACGTCATTGAACAACTCAAAAGAGTGTTTGACAACTTTTGGTTTAGAATCAATCGATTTCAAGGTTCAAGGTGATTTTTATTGGCCATCTGCAACAAGTACAAAGGAATTACCCCCATTCCCTCCCACAGTATGGACTTCTAACTAAATGATACCGTATGTATTTCAAGTCTTTAACCACACCAAATGTAGACCCGAATAGATTACAATATTTAAACGAAAGATACAGAAGTACGTATTTTTGTTCTTATTTCAAATTATTATTATTTTTTTTAAATATGACTCATTTCTCGTAAAGCGGACCGAGTGAACTGAAGGTCAGACAGGAAGGAGGAAACCTGGAAACTGATGACGTCACTTGGAACTCAACCCACGTGTCAACCGGTCGGTCGGTCTGTCAGGACGTCTCGTGTCTTTCCGTTTTCTCCGAGTGGCGTCACTTGCAACGTAAACAAACTAAGTCTTATTTACTTTGACTTTTTAACCGTCAACCGTATGTTCCGTTTATAACTCCATGTGAAAAATGGCAGAACACAGACAACTAATATATATAAACAATACCAATTTTATTAGAATTGTAAAATAAAAGTGGAGCACAATGTGTCGTCTATTTAACGCAACGTTATACAGAATATAAAAAAAAGAATATAATATAAAAGAAGTTAATATTCATGAATATATCCAGATACCAAACTGTACACACCAGACAAATACACTCATCAGCAAACAACTACATTTAAACAATGAAAGACAAACCACAGCTACAACTATGGAATCTCCCTACAGTATTCATGTGTCTCTCTCTCTCTCTGATGACCTCTGACCTCTACAGTTCATTGACTCCCCTCCTCTAAATCATCCTGTTCTATACACACAGGAAGGAGGAGGAGGAGGCGGAGGAGTGAAAAGCCCACACGTCAGGCTTCCGGTCACCCTCTTCCCGTGTGTGTGACCCTCCCAAGGTCGTCGTCGTCCTCTTCCTCCTCCTCCTCCTCTTCCTCTTCCTCCTCTCTGGACAGCCTCCTCCCCGCGGCCGCCATGCCGTGGATCTCGGCCGTGTGTTGCCTAGCCTTGGCCCTCAGCTCGGCGATGCTGCAGGAGCGCCGGTGGTCCGAGCTGGGACCCTCCCCCCCGCCCCGCCACCTCCCCCCGTCCCCTGGCAGCGCGGGGTCCCGGGTCGTATCCCGGGTCGTACCCGTAGCCCACACGCCCTCCGGCCTCTCCCAGCGCTCGCCGTCAGAGCCCCCAGCGGCGGCGGCGTGAGGGGAGCTCCGGTCGGCCGTTGTGGTCGTCGCCTCCCGCCGCTCCTCGCCGTAGCGGCCGGCCGGCGGCCTCCGCAGCTTCAGCTGCCGCCTCATCTTGGCGCGGCGGTTTTGGAACCACACCTGGCCGAGGATGGGGAAAACCACATCCACAACAATCCAATAACGACCCGTACTGCGCCTCAAAGATGATCCATCGAGTTCACAACCAGACACAAAACGCCTTTATTGTCATTGGACAACAAGTACGACGACATCCTCACTCAATTCTCACAGCACTCTTACAAACAAGAGGTCCATCTCCCCGTCCACTCACTGAGCAGACACGTGTACATTTAACTCACCGCCTACGGGTGCTGTGCTATGCTATGGACAACCCCCGGTATCGAACCCGGTGCCTTTCAGAATATCCCCCCCCCGTACCCCTACCTGCACCCGCGCCTCGATGAGGTCCAGCCTGAGGGCCAGGGCCTCCCTCATGAAGACATCAGGGTACTGGGTTCCCTGGAAGGCCTTCTCCAGCTCCTCCAGCTCCCAGCTGCTGTAGTTGGCTCTCGCCCGCCGCTGCTTCGCCGGCCGCTGTTCATCTAGAAAAGTTGCGGGGCGGCGAGTGGAGATTACACGAGCGCCGACGGGTGACAAGGAAACTAATGGCCCCTGATTGGATAATTAGCACGCCGTTCATTAACCCCCTCCCCCTCCCACCCCGCCACAATAAAGGCTTTAATTGATTGTTTTGTTCCGAGCGGTTAGACAATCTTTGGTAAACATTTACAAAGCAATGAGTCAGAAGGCCGGGAGACACGGTGACGCAGCGGGTTTACCGTGTGAGCGCCGCCCGTCGGTACACAACACACCTGTCGGCTCACCTGTCGGCTCACCTGTCGTCAGTCGGCCCACGGCCGCCGGCGAGGCCAGCAGGAAGGTGTGGGCTTTTCCGGGCGGCGGCTGCAGGTAACTCCTCAGCGACTGGTAGCTGAGGAAGGGGAACAGGAGGGGTCCCGGGGAGCCCAGCCTGGCGTGGAACGCCGGGAAGAAGTGGGCGGCGGCGGCGGGGGAGTGGAACACGGCGGGCAGCAGAGCGGACACCAGCTGTCCCGGGCCGAACATGTCCGGGACCTCGGTGGGGCCATGGGTTGGTTTTTGGAAAAAGAAAACCATCAGCTCTTCAGATTGATGGACACAAAAAAGACAGCTTGGGGCAGACCTGTGGCTCCTCAGTCCTAAAGAAAGATGCACCTGGAGGTGGTGATGGTGGAGGCGGTGGTGATGGTGGAGGAGGTGGTGGTGATGGTGGAGGAGGTGGTGGTGATGGTGGAGGAGGCGGTGGTGAAAGTGGTGGTGATGGTGGAGGCGATCAAGAAAGTTGTGTCATAAAACAAACAAGGATGTGAGAGAGCAACGTCCGTCCGTCATGTCCGAGTCATGTCTCCTTCTGAGGAGGAGTAGGCATCCGTGTAAGTCCTGGCCCATGGAGGTGTCTTCTGAGGAGGAGGAGGAGGAGGAGGAGGAGGAGGAGGAGGAGGCACTCTGAGGGTGACGGAGCTCTGTTGAGTCACGGGGGGTTGCAGGTGGAGCAAGGTAAGCCTAAAGAGGTTGAGCTCCTCACCTTAGCCCCCCCTCCCTCCCTCCCTCGGCGTTGGGGTCAGCGGGTTCAGAGAGATAGCAGCTGATTGGCTGTTAGGAGTTGTGAAATGTAACTAATTTGTAATGCAGATAATAGCCGAGAAAATAAAAGGTTGTACGTTGCAATCGATATCTTTGATTTCCCAACCATAAATATCCCTGAAGGACTTCCTCCCTGATCGCCCCCCCCTCACTGACCGAGAGCGGTTCAGTTAAGCACTTAAACCGGGACAAGTTTGGACACCTTTGGGCTGCAGTGAGGGGGTATGCGGTAAGGGAGTAGATTGCATGTCAAGCGTGTATTTTCTTTCTTCTTTTGGTGAGTAAACGTTTCCTCGGAAAGGAAATAAGGAAATACCCAAATGGGTTCCGGTGAGAGGGTTGGTTGGTCAGGAGTATAGAGGTTAGTGTTGGGAGACTCGACTAGCGGAACCACCAACGGTCCTATACACCTCCACCCACGGTGCACCTCCAGGCCTTCCTCCACCCACAGTACACCGCCAGGCCTTCCTCCACCACCCACTATACACCTCCAGGCCTTCCTCCACCCACAGTACACCGCCAGGCCTTCCTCCACCACCCACTATACACCTCCAGGCCTTCCTCCATCCACGGTACACCTCCAGGCCTTCCTCCACCCACGGTACACCTCCAGGCCTTCCTCCACCCACGGTACACCTCCAGGCCTTCCTCCACCCACGGTACACCTCCAGGCCTTCCTCCACCCACAGTATACCGCCAGGCCTTCCTCCACCACCCACTATACACCTCCACCCACGGTACACCTCCAGGCCTTCCTCCACCCACGGTACACCTCCAGGCCTTCCTCCACCCACGGTACACCTCCAGGTGCGTGGAGCGTATTCACATTTTTTGACATGGCGGCGCTTGTCCCTCGTTGAAAGACGCACGATGACGGCGGCTCCAATGAAGGTGAAGGTGTGTGAATTAATCCAACACACACACACACACACACACACACACACACACACACACACACACACACACACACACACACACACACACACACACACACACACACACACACACACACACACACACACACACACACACACACACACACACACACACACACACACACCAGAATCTCAGCAAGATCCAGCTGGTCAAAACCTAAGGAAGAGGAGGTGGAGGATGAGGAAGAGGAGGAGGATGAGGATGAGGAAGAGGAGGAGGATGAGGAAGAGGAAGAGGAGGAGGATGAGCTCTGGTCATTCCACAGCATCTGTGAGCCCCGTGTGTTGTTTTCTCCTCCATCTGCACCTGTTCAAACATATTAATGCCCGGGTGGAGGTCAGCACGGAGGGGGGAGGGAGGTCGGAGGAGGTCGGGAGGGGGGGGGGGGGAGAGTAGAGAGACTGAGAGAGGGGGAGAGAAGGGAAAGGAGGCAGAGAGAGAGAAAACAAGGGGGGGGGGTAGAGAGAGAGAGAGGGTAGAGAGAGACAGAGACAGAGAGAGAGAGAGAGAGAGAGAGAGAGAGAGAGAGAGAGAGAGAGAGAGAGAGAGAGAGAGAGAGAGAGAGATTTGGGATGCGCTCACTCTGAGAAACAACAGATCAGACTGAGCATCACAGCGTTTGTTGTCTCGGCTAAACAAACAGTGTGTGAGGTGTGGTGGTGGAGGTGAGGAGGTGGAGGTGTGGTGGAGGTGGAGGTGTGGTGGTGGAGGAGGAGGTGGAGGTGTGGTGGTGGAGGAGGTGGTAGAGGTGAGGTGGTGGAGGAGGAGGTGGAGGTGTGGTGGTGGAGGAGGAGGAAGGGGTGGAGAGGTGTGGGGGGGACCGTGGATTACAGCAGACCATCTGCGTGGGTTCCCCGGCCCACAGGTAGACCCCAGGACGGCTTGCCGGTGGTGCTGGCTGTTTGTCCCCCTGACAGGCTCCTCTAACGCTCGCTGATCCGGATAATCAGGGGAGACGTTTGGGGGGTGATACCACCCCCCCCCCCACCCCAAGAGAGGGAGTGAAAGGGGGAGGGGGGAAGAGTCAGGTGAAACACAATAGAAAGAGCTAAAGTCTTTGTTTGACCCCCCCCCCCCCGCTCTGTCTCAGGTAACGCTGGCTCTGCCTCTGAAATAGCACATCATGCAAAGGGAGACATCGGCGGTCCGAATGGCGATGGAGGTATTGGTTAACCTGAACCCAGAGGGGTCAGAAGGCAACACCATCTATGGATTAGGAAGCGATTGGGGAGAAGTGGGCGTCCTCGTTATCCATTAATACGGCGTCCTCAAGAAGTCTCGGCAGGCTTTGGTTCAGCTTGCAACGACAGCAAGACAGCCGAGAATATATCTTGGGTATAAGTACTTTCTTTAAAGATTGTTTAATTAGTAATTCATTTACTAATAGCACACTTGTTCCGGTTAATGCAAAGCAGTTAAAATGAATACTGAATCATTGTTTTATGTTTATTTGATATAGTGAATAGAACCCACATGGTGGGGTTATGTCAAGCTGGGGTTCCAGACTGGTGACAGCCCAGAAAACAGACTAGATCAATATTTAATCACACTTTAAGTGCGGTCTAAAGGTGGTCAATGTCTTGTGTCAACATCTCCCCGTCGGGAACGAATTACAAAACCGTCTTGCTCCTCCCCTAAAGCAAATTAAAAACCCATTTCACAATAACCTCATCACATTAAACATGTTTGTAACTGTGGTCCGGAACAAAGAGATGTGATCAAAAAGAAAAGACGCTTGAAGCCCAACATGTTAGGGGTCTCTCTCTCTCGCCCTCTATCTCTCCCTCCCTTCCTCTCTCTCTCCCTCCCTTCCTCTCCCTCTTTCTCTCCCTTTCCCATGACCCCCTCCCCCTCCCCCTCTCCCTCCCTTCCTCTCCCTCGCCCTCTCCATCCCCCTCTCTCTCTCCCTCTCTCCCTTCCTCTCTCCCACCCCCCCCCCTCCCCCTCTCTCTCTCTCCCTTCCTCTCTCCCACCCCCCCCCCCCCCTCCCCCTCTCTCCTCTCTCTCCCCTCTCTCTCCCACCCCCCCCCCCCTCCCCCTCTCTCTCCCTTCCTCTCTCTCCCACCCCCCCCCCCCCTCCTCCCTCTCCCTCTTTACCCCTCTCTCTCTCTCTCTCCCTCCCTCTCCTCCCTCCCTGCTGGTAATAGTATCCTACTGATTGTTTTAGTCATGGATCACTGGCCATGGGATACAACCTGAGACCCTCACCTACCCTCCTCCCCCCCTCCTCCCCCTCAGACCCCCACACTCTGCTGTCTGCTTTCCAAGTCCAACCCTTCTTCAAGGGAAAGCGGTCCACAATCCACCAGCAATCACACTTCACACATCAAAGGACCTGCGAGCGCAGAGGAGGGGGAGGAGAGGAGGGGGGAGAGAGAGCAGGTCCACATATTTCTCCTTCTCCTTCTCCTCCTTCTTCTCCTCCACGCCGGCCAAGTGCAGCTGAAGCGTGGCGGTGGCGGTCAGGATGAGAGGGGAGCTTTTGAGAGCAGACATGTGAGCTGTGGACAGGTAGCGGCACATTGTCCTGCTGCTTGTGTCACATTCCTCAAGTTCCCTGACGTTCGCTGAGGTCCGTGAATGAATGAAGGGATGGATGAATGAATGAATGAATGAATGAATGAAGGGATGGATGAATGAATGAATGAATGAAGGGATGGATGAATGAATGAATGGATTGATTGATGGATGAATGAATGAATGAATGAAGGGATGGATGAATGAATGAATGGATTGATTGATGGATGAATGGGGATCAGAACCATTTCAGTGTTTGTAAGGCTGTTTTAAAGGAGGGTCTCAGAGGGACTGCGGTGGTTAGAAGGTATGCGTCAATACGAGGAATTGAAACCATTTTTTTTATCTATTTAATAAAAACAAAACAAAAAGGTAAACATCTACAGATGTGGGCACAGCTGCGTCTGAGAGGGATTCAAACCCGCGGTGAGGGACTCCTTTGACAGCAGCGTTTAAGCTGTCAGTAGGCCGTCACAACGCTCAATCCGATCCCTTCCTCTCGCTGCTTCCTCCTCTCCCCCTCCCCCTCTCCCCCCCTCTTCCTTCTCTCCTCCTCTCCACCCTCTCCTACTCTTCCTCTCCTCCCCCTCCTCTCCACCCCCCCTCCTCCTCCTCATCTTCCTCTCCTACTCCTCTCCCCCCCCACCTCCTCCTCCCAAGTCACTCATCCCCGTTCTGCATGGCCGCCGCCCAGCCGACGGGAGGCTGGCGCCGGGGGAGAGCGAGAGGACCCGGGCTGCCGGGACTTGCACCCTGAAAGCTGATGGATAACCATAAACAGCCAGCGCTCGGCCGGCCATACGACACCACGCAGGTGCAATTAACCGCCGGCAGCAGCAGACACTGTATAGCAGGGGGGAGGCGGCGAGGCGGAGAGCGTGATGATGATGATGATGAGGGCCCATGACCCCCCCCGCCCGCCTCCCATCCATCCCCCCGCCCGCCTCCCATCCATCCCCCCACTCTCCATCGTCGTTACGAGAGAGCACCAAATAAAACATGATGAGGAACTGTAAATCCCCGCGGTGACACGGAGCGGTGAAAGCGCGGCCCGTGGTGTCCCCGATTAAAGCCCCGCGATGACACTAAGGGCCCCGCGATGACACTAAGGGCCCCGCGATGACACTAAGGGCTCCGTGAGTCACCGCCGACGTCCATCCGCATCCCACACATTGTTTTAAAAAGGCCTCCATTTTCTGATGTGCTAACCCGTCCGGAACGGTGAGGGTCAACCCTGTGATTTAGAGGCCTACACACACACTGCACATCCACTGTGTGGGTTAAGGCTCGAGAGAGAGAGAGAGAGAGAGAGAGAGAGAGAGAGAGAGAGAGAGAGAGAGAGAGAGAGAGAGAGAGCGATGAGCTCATTGAGATAATGGAGTGTTCAACAATCCATGCAGTGCTTCAGATGTCGACAACGACAGACTCCATCTCTCACACACACACACACACACACACACACACACACACACACACACACACACACACACACACACACACACACACACACACACACACACACACACACACACACACACACACACACACACACACACACACACACACACACACACACACACACCTCTCTCAGGTAACTAAACACCAGCCAGACTCTCTGAGCTGTGAAATGGTCGGCCCACATCTTATCTTCAAAAAAAGAAAAGGAAAGAAAATAACTCGTCCCTTCTTGTCTCGCCGTTTGAACAATTAGCGCCACGCTAAATTGACCCTGAACGGGGGGGGGGGGGGGGGGGATGCTGGCGTTTCTGCGGCGACCAGCGCACAGCATCACTTCATCCCCGGACGGCGAGGTAAAGAGGCGCGAGGCCAAGGCCACCGGGCGGAGAAACAGGGACCGGGCGTCCGTCTCTTTCATCCGCCGCACGGCGGCGAGGGGACAGCTGTTTTAGCGTCTTTATCACAATCCCCCAAATTGTCAGAAAAATATAATGAATTGGCAGCAGTCGAGGCCTTGCTCCAATTACCCTCTCCCCCATCCCTCCCCCACCCCTCACCCCCACCATGTGTTCTGTTTGAATGTTAATATTACACACACACAAAAAGCAATAATTGGTTCTTGGGGAAATTTCCATGCTCGCTTTCCACACGCAATTCCATCTCTAAAAACGGCCATCGGACCGAGCGGGCGCCGGTAGAAGTCATCATCCCACCGTCGCTTATCCTCACGAGTTTTACTCACCGGCCTTCATCCCACATGCAGCGCATGCAGCGCATGCAGCGCCATCCCGCATTAAACCAGCCCTTTGTCCACATGAAACACTTTATTTATTTAGTTAGTTAGTTTCCGAAGAGCATATAACAGGTGGTGCTTTCATTGTTATGAACCTTAACACCCTAAGTCAGTTCACACAAAGTCAACGCGTTGTGATGTTCACAAGCCTGTTCTTTAAGGTTATAGTTTAACAGATGCAAAACCGCTGGGCATCTCTTTGACGATATCACATCACGCTCAGCAGGAGGTCAAAGGACAGAGGGGCTTTTATTTTGAAGAGATTTCTCAGGGTCTCATGAGGTTGAGTACAACAATACAAAATAGAAACATTGGCCTGATTCAAGCCATCTTCTTCTTCTTCTGCTGCAAATAACTAAGTTTAACACATTTAGCATTTTCCGTGTGCAATTTGTGAAGAAATATAATTCCAACTTTTTTTGTAATTATGACTTCTGAAGAGAAAAAAAACAAAACAGCTTTTGCTCTTTTAAATATCTGCCTCCTACATCCTAATAATACCACCAATCTAACCTTTAACTCAGTATTCTTAGTATTCGTATTCTTAACGCACTTTTTTTCATTTAGCAAATTCTAAAAATATGCGTATCCCATGAAGCGCAACAAAAGGTGAACAACACACCATCTCACGCAGGTTTATAATAAACCAGTTTCATCTGGTCTCCCCTCCCACCTCAGAGGGGAGCTACGTGGTGGCCTCCATTCGGAGGACCTTCATGGCTTCTGCGATCATGGAGCTGGTGTCTATCTGTCCGTAGATCCCCACCAGGAACGCCTTATGGAGCAGTATGTCTGCATGCTCTATAAGAGAGGGGGACAATCAGACCACAACATACACCTTTAGTTCAGCTTTGGATAAAAGCGTCTGCTAAAAAAACAATCACTTTAACATGTTGTTTTGTTGTTTGTTCATTATTCTACATCTCAAAATGTATTTTTTATTGGTTATGGTTATTAACGGTCATCTCTTGTTGTTCCAAGTGTGTTGGTTTCATTTTTTAAGCAGCTTGTATTAGGACTACTAGGACAAGGACTACCAGGTTTAAGGATAGTTCTTATCCACAGGCAGTGCACCTACTGAGCTGCTAGGAGTGCTGCCACCATCATAACATGTCATTAACATTACACTGTTATACTTTACTGGACTTTCTGGACTCATCACAGTTACTGCTCTGTATTCATGATGCTGCTGCACTACTGGCACTTTAAATGCTTGTAAATATTTTTGCACAATTAAACACATCACATCACGTTCATACCATCTATCAGTCACTTTGTGACTCACTGTCCTTTTTTGGTTCATTTTTATTGTATATATTATTTTTATGGTATTGTTTTGAGATGTATACTGCGGGAGGGAATGGGGAGTAGGCATTTCAATCTACTTGTTACAAATATCTTGTATCTTGTATCTATTTACTGAAAACAAAAAACCCTAAATCAATAGAGTTTGATTTGATTGCCGATACAAACAACACATGGTGAGGATTGTATGTACAGTATGATGTTTAAAAGGTGTAGCTAAACAGTTATTTTCAGGTTGGTTTTGGTGATGGTGATAAACGTGTCCATCGTTACCTTGGCAGAGCAGCACGTACTCCGGAAGGTTCCTGAGGGCCGTCTGCACCACGTCAAAGTTACCACTGCCCATGCAGTACATGAAGGTGGGGAGGAAGTCTGAAGCCAGCCTGGGAACCACAAAAGACCACATCACATACAGACAAACTGGTCTAACCACCCAGTCCTCCACTGGTCTAACCACCCAGTTATCCACTGGTCTAACCACCCAGTTATCCACTGGTCTAACCACCCAGTTATCCACTGGTCTAACCACCCAGTTATCCACTGGTCTAACCACCCAGTTATCTACTGGTCTAACCACCCAGTTATCCACTGGTCTAACCACCCAGTTATCCACTGGTCTAACCACCCAGTTATCCACTGGTCTAACCACCCAGTTATCTACTGGTCTAACCACCCAGTTATCCACTGGTCTAACCACCCAGTTATCCACTGGTCTAACCACCCAGTTATCTACTGGTCTAACCACCCAGTTATCCACTGGTCTAAACACCCAGTTATCTACTGGTCTAACCACCCAGTTATCCACTGGTCTAACCTAGTCAACCACTGGTCTAACCACCCAGTTATCCACTGGTCTAAACACCCAGTTATCCACTGGTCTAACCACCCAGTTATCCACTGGTCTAAACACCCAGTTATCTACTGGTCTAACCACCCAGTCCTCCACTGGTCTAACCTAGTCAACCACTGGTCTAACCACCTAGTCAACCACTGGTCTAACCTAGTCAACCACTGTGTTAACCTAGTCAACCACTGGTCTCACCTAGTCAACCACTGGTCTAACCTTGTCAACCACTGGTCTAACCTTGTCAACCACTGGTCTAAGCTAGTCAACTATTAACCTAGTCAACCTAGTGGTTGACTGGGTGGTTAACCCAGTGGTTAACCTAGTCAACCACTGGGTTAACCACCCAGTCAACCACTGGTCTAACCTTGTCAACCACTGGTCTAACCACCTAGTCAACCACTGGTCTAACCTAGTCAACCACTGGTCTAACCTAGTCAACCACTGGTCTAACCACCTAGTCAACCACTGGTCTAACCTAGTCAACCACTGGTCTAACCTAGTCAACCACTGGTCTAACCACCTAGTCAACCACTGGTCTAACCTAGTCAACCACTGGTCTAACCTAGTCAACCACTGGTCTAACCACCTAGTCAACCACTGGTCTAACCTAGTCAACCACTGGTCTAACCTTGTCAACCACTGGTCTAACCACCTAGTCAACCATTGGTCTCACCTAGTCAACCATTGGTCTAACCTAGTCAACCACTGGTCTCACCTAGTCAACCACTGGTCTAACCACCTAGTCAACCACTGGTCTAACCTAGTCAACCACTGGTCTAACCTTGTCAACCACTGGTCTAACCACCTAGTCAACCATTGGTCTCACCTAGTCAACCATTGGTCTAACCTAGTCAACCACTGGTCTCACCTAGTCAACTACTGGTCTAACCACCTAGTCAACCATTGGTCTCACCTAGTCAACCACTGGTCTAAGCTAGTCAACCATTAACCTAGTCAACCTAGAGGTTGACTGGGTGGTTAACACAGTGGTTAACCTAGTCAACCACTGTGTTAACCACCCAGTCAACCACTGGGTTAACCTAGTCAACCACTGGTCTAATCACCTAGTCAACTACTGGTCTAACCTAGTCAACCACTGGTCTAACCTAGTCAACCACTGGTCTAATCACCTAGTCAACTACTGGTCTAACCTAGTCAACCACTGTTCTAACCACCTAGTCAACTACTGGTCTCACCACCTAGTCAACCACTGGTCTCACCTAGTCAACCACTGGTCTAATCACCTAGTCAACTACTGGTCTAACCACCTAGTCAACCACTGGTCTCACCTAGTCAACCACTGGTCTAACCTAGTCAACCACTGTTCTAACCACCTAGTCAACTACTGGTCTAACCACCTAGTCAACCACTGGTCTCACCTAGTCAACCACTGGTCTAATCACCTAGTCAACTACTGGTCTAACCACCTAGTCAACCACTGGTCTCACCTAGTCAACCACTGGTCTAACCTAGTCAACCACTGTTCTAACCACCTAGTCAACTACTGGTCTAACCTAGTCAACCACTGGTCTCACCTAGTCAACCACTGGTCTCACCTAGTCAACCACTGGTCTAAGCTAGTCAACCACTGGTCTAACCACCCAGTCAACCACTGGTCTAACCTAGTCAACCACTGGGTTACCCAGTCAACCACTGGTCTAACCACCTAGTCAACCACTGGTCTAACCTAGTCAACCACTGGTCTAAGCTAGTCAACCACTGGTCTAACCACCCAGTCAACCACTGATCTAACCTAGTCAACCACTGGGTTACCCAGTTATCCACTGGTCTAACCACTGGTCTAAACACCCAGTTATCCTCTGGTCTAACCACCCAGTTATCCACTGGTCTAAACACCCAGTTATCCTCTGGTCTAACCACCCAGTTATCCACTGGTCTAACCACTGGTCTAAACATGTCAACCACTGGTCTAACCTAGTCAACCACTGGTCTAACCTAGTCAACTACTGGTCTAACCTAGTCAACCACTGGTCTAACCTAGTCAACCACTGGTCTAACCTAGTCAACCACTGGGTTAACCACCAGTTAACTTAGTCAACCACCGGTTAACCTAGTCAATCACTGGTCTAACCTAGTCGACCACTGGGTTAACCTCGTCAACCACTGGTCTAACCTAGTCAACTACTGGTCTAACCTAGTCAACCACTGGTCTCACCTAGTCAACCACTGGTCTCACCTAGTCAACCACTGGTCTAACCTTGTCAACCACTGGTCTAACCTAGTCAACCATTGGTCTCACCTAGTCAACCATTGGTCTCACCTAGTCAACCATTGGTCTCACCTAGTCAACCACTGGTCTAAGCTAGTCAACCATTAACCTAGTCAACCTAGTGGTTGACTGGGTGGTTAACCCAGTGGTTAACCACCCAGTCAACCACTGATCTCACCTAGTCAACCACTGGTCTAAGCTAGTCAACCACTGGTCTCACCTAGTCAACCACTGGTCTCACCTAGTCAACCACTGGGTTAACCTAGTCAACCACTGGGTTAACCTAGTCAACCACTGGTCTAACCACCTAGTCAACCACTGGTCTAACCTAGTCAACCACTGGTCTCACCTAGTCAACCACTGATCTCACCTAGTCAACCACTGGTCTAACCTAGTCAACCACTGGTCTAAGCTAGTCAACCACTGGGTTAACCTAGTCAACCACTGGGTTAACCTAGTCAACCACTGGTCTAACCACCTAGTCACCCACTGGTCTAACCTAGTCAACCACTGGTCTAACCCAGTCAACCACTGGTCTCACCTAGTCAACCACTGGTCTCACCTAGTCAACCACTGGTCTAACCTAGTCAACCACTGGTCTCACCTAGTCAACCACTGGTCTCACCTAGTCAACCACTGGTCTCACCTAGTCAACCACTGGTCTCACCTAGTCAACCACTGGTCTCACCTAGTCAACCACTGGTCTAACCTAGTCAACCACTGGTCTAACCTAGTCAACCACTGGTCTAACCTAGTCAACCACTGGTCTCACCTAGTCAACCACTGGTCTCACCTAGTCAACCACTGGTCTCACCTAGTCAACCACTGATCTCACCTAGTCAACCACTGGTCTAACCTAGTCAACCACTGGTCTCACCTAGTCAACCACTGGTCTCACCTAGTCAACCACTGGTCTCACCTAGTCAACCACTGGTCTACCCTAGTCAACCACTGGTCTAACCTAGTCAACCACTGGTTAACCCAACCCCTCCATATGAATTGTTTGTTTTTACCAACCTAAAATACTTTTAGAAAAAATAGCATCATGACCCATGAAGACTGCTTCACTACAGGGTTGCTTAAAGGCAGACAGTGAAGTTCGGGCCTCAAACCCACAACCTTTAGACCAACATGACACACACACAGGAGAGAGGAGGGAGTCCCACTCACCGGGGGTTCCCCTGGAGGCAGCGGAGGGCCAGGTTGAACGCCATGTTCCTGCAGAGCTCCTCTGAGGAGGTCATCAGCCTCTGGAGGTCATTCTGGAAACCAGCGGAAGCACACAGCAGGGTGAGGGGGGTAGGGCCTCCACAAACACACACACATGCAGAGACACACACACAGCAGTCGCTCAGTAGGTAGAGCGGGTTGCTGGTTCGATCCCAGAAGTGTCAAGGTATCCCTGAGAGACACCCTAACTGCTCCTGACAGGCTGGCTGTCGCCCTGACTGTGTATGACTGTGTGTGTGTGTGTGTGTGTATGACTGTGTGTGTGTGTGTATGACTGTGTGTGTGTGTGTATGAACGGGTGAACGTCAGGCATGTAACCAAAGCACTTTACAAGGTGTGTTAAGTGCTTGTAGAGTGCTTTGGTTAAAAGCACTTGATGAAATGCAATCCATTTACCAATTCCATTACACACACACACACACACACACACACACACACACACACACACACACACACACACACACACACACACACACACACACACACACACACACACACACACACACACACACACACACACACACACACACACACACACACACACACACATACACACACGTGCATAAACATCCGTCATGTACATTGGCTATTGATTGGCTACTGATGCCTGTATGAGTGGATGAATTGGTGAGTGGTGACTGGAAGAATCAATGGCTGGCTGGATGAACGGATGACCATATGGAGAGATGACTGTGTGAGTGGATGAGGGGCTGACTCACAGTAAAGTACTGAATGATCTCAGGGCTCCTCCTGGACCTGTCATCCACCTCCGTC
The DNA here is from genome assembly GCA_027704905.1 of Muraenolepis orangiensis. Taxonomy (NCBI): domain Eukaryota; kingdom Metazoa; phylum Chordata; class Actinopteri; order Gadiformes; family Muraenolepididae; genus Muraenolepis; species Muraenolepis orangiensis. Next base: position 28,830,881 of record CM051012.1, on the reverse strand, counting down.
AACACCTCCAGAACATCTGCAGAAAGTTAAGAGACACACCCTTACTAATGCTGAACCAGGATGATGGACGGATCCTAGTCTAGAGGTGTTGCATTCAATTATAAAATAACTTTATTTATCCCCTCCGGGCATTCCTGGAAGCAGGCATGGTAAAAAAAACACTGTGTGCACGCTGTGTCTGAAATCCTTCCCTCGTTCCCTACTCCCTCTCTAGTTGTTCAATGTAGAGGACTATATAGTGAAATCCTTCCCTCGTTCCCTACTCCCTCTCTAGTAGTTCAGTGTAGAGGACTATATAGTGAAATCCTTCCCTCGTTCCCTACTCCCTCTCTAGTAGTTCAATGTAGAGGACTATATAGTGAAATCCTTCCCTCATTCCCTACTCCCTCTCTAGTAGTTCAATGTAGAGGACTATATAGTGAAATCCTTCCCTCATTCCCTACTCCCTCTCTAGTAGTTCAATGTAGAGGACTATATAGTGAAATCCTTCCCTCATTCCCTACTCCCTCTCTAGTAGTTCAATGTAGAGGACTATATAGTGAAATCCTTCCCTCATTCCCTACTCCCTCTCTAGTAGTTCAATGTAGAGGACTATATAGTGAAATCCTTCCCTCATTCCCTACTCCCTCTCTAGTAGTTCAATGTAGAGGACTATATAGTGAAATCCTTCCCTCATTCCCTACTCCCTCTCTAGTAGTTCAATGTAGAGGACTATATAGTGAAATCCTTCCCTCATTCCCTACTCCCTCTCTAGTAGTTCAGTGTAGAGGACTATATAGTGAAATCCTTCCCTCGTTCCCTACTCCCTCTCTAGTAGTTCAATGTAGAGGACTATATAGTGAAATCCTTCCCTCGTTCCCTACTCCCTCTCTAGTAGTTCAATGTAGAGGACTATATAGTGAAATCCTTCCCTCGTTCCCTACTCCCTCTCTAGTAGTTCAATGTAGAGGACTATATAGTGAAATCCTTCCCTCGTTCCCTACTCCCTCTCTAGTAGTTCAATGTAGAGGACTATATAGTGAAATCCTTCCCTCGTTCCCTACTCCCTCTCTAGTAGTTCAATGTAGAGGACTATATAGTGAAATCCTTCCCTCATTCCCTACTCCCTCTCTAGTAGTTCAATGTAGAGGACTATATAGTGAAATCCTTCCCTCATTCCCTACTCCCTCTCTAGTAGTTCAATGTAGAGGACTATATAGTGAAATCCTTCCCTCATTCCCTACTCCCTCTCTAGTAGTTCAGTGTAGAGGACTATATAGTGAAATCCTTCCCTCATTCCCTACTCCCTCTCTAGTAGTTCAATGTAGAGGACTATATAGTGAAATCCTTCCCTCATTCCCTACTCCCTCTCTAGTAGTTCAGTGTAGAGGACTATATAGTGAAATCCTTCCCTCATTCCCTACTCCCTCTCTAGTAGTTCAATGTAGAGGACTATATAGTGAAATCCTTCCCTCATTCCCTACTCCCTCTCTAGTAGTTCAATGTAGAGGACTATATAGTGAAATCCTTCCCTCATTCCCTACTCCCTCTCTAGTAGTTCAGTGTAGAGGACTATATAGTGAAATCCTTCCCTCATTCCCTACTCCCTCTCTAGTAGTTCAATGTAGAGGACTATATAGTGAAATCCTTCCCTCATTCCCTACTCCCTCTCTAGTAGTTCAGTGTAGAGGACTATATAGTGAAATCCTTCCCTCATTCCCTACTCCCTCTCTAGTAGTTCAATGTAGAGGACTATATAGTGAAATCCTTCCCTCGTTCCCTACTCCCTCTCTAGTAGTTCAATGTAGAGGACTATATAGTGAAATCCTTCCCTCGTTCCCTACTCCCTCTCTAGTAGTTCAATGTAGAGGACTATATAGTGAAATCCTTCCCTCGTTCCCTACTCCCTCTCTAGTAGTTCAATGTAGAGGACTATATAGTGAAATCCTTCCCTCATTCCCTACTCCCTCTCTAGTAGTTCAATGTAGAGGACTATATAGTGAAATCCTTCCCTCATTCCCTACTCCCTCTCTAGTAGTTCAATGTAGAGGACTATATAGTGAAATCCTTCCCTCATTCCCTACTCCCTCTCTAGTAGTTCAATGTAGAGGACTATATAGTGAAATCCTTCCCTCATTCCCTACTCCCTCTCTAGTAGTTCAGTGTAGAGGACTATATAGTGAAATCCTTCCCTCATTCCCTACTCCCTCTCTAGTAGTTCAGTGTAGAGGACTATATAGTCAGTATAACACTACTGGAGTCTCCATTTATGACGTCATTTCTGCCTCATAATTAAACGTGTCAGTTCTTCATCGGTGGACGTTGCACAATGCATGATGGTCTATTTGATAGTGAGTTGTTAGTGACCATCAGTTGTATTGTGGGATACGATGAGTGTACTATATAGGGTATAATCATTCTCACTATACATTCGGACAGCACTACAAAACGGCAAACACACTAAATAGTGCACTATGTAGTGAGGGATTTGGGACACAGCGGTGACAACACAGATCCATTATTTGCTCTATGATCTTGTAGCTGTGGTTGCTAGGTTACCCTCCACCGCCTCCCCTCTGGACATCTTCTTCAGGTACAAGGTCATGTCGGAGGCAGTCAGCGACACCGAGGCGGAGATATTGACCAGGGGCAGAGCTCCACTGCTGGTGGACTCGTCTAGCGGGGACACCACACACACACACACACACACACACACACACACACACACACACACACACACACACACACACACACACACACACACACACACACACACACACACACACACACACACACACACACACACACACACAGTTAGACAGACTGAAAATAAGTCAACAACAGTACAATATGGAATGTCGACCATAAGCAAATAACTTGGATACCATGATGATAGAAAAAAGCATAATGTTTTACAGAAAACTAAGAAAGAAGCTCAGGTGTTTCAACAGTGACATCAATTATATTTGAGACACGTTTGTCCAACTTGATTTACAGATGAGGCTGGGAGCAATTAAACCATTCAGTCAACTTGTAAAAGCCAGCTTGAGTTCTACATTTGTTTTTCAGTCGTGAGATTCCGGCCAAGATGCTGAAGGACCGAGAGGCATTGTGGGTATTGTAGTTGTGCATATTGTAGTTGGGTCAGAGATCCTGAATGACCGAGAGGCATTGTGGGTATTGTAGTTTTAGTGCTTACCGTCCCGGTCGTCGGCATTGCTGTCCGCTGAGCGGCTCTTCACCGGCAGGGTGAGTCCAGCCAGTAGAGACTTGAGCTGGCCCAGGTGTGGGTTCTCTATGCACAAAGCCCTGTGTTCAGAAAAACAACAAGGTGATAACTTCAAAAGTGCATGGGTTATACCGTCCCACAATACATCTCTCCGCTGGGTGAGAGAACCCAGGGAACGGCGTGGCGTTCCGCCGAGAACTCACTGCAATATGTCCGAGTGCTTCTGGAGATAAGGAACGGCCGCCGCTGCATTGTGGGTAATGTATTTTTGGGTGAACTGCAGAAACTTGTTGATGAACAGCAACGGGGAGCGGCTCCGCTGGAAATTCTGCAGACAAAAACAAACAGAACGTTTCACACAATCATATCTTTACATCACCTTCCATTATAAGGCTGCCAACTTATTCTAATCATGTCTGAATACTAGGGGTGTGATATACAGTATGTTTATATATATATATATATATATATATATATATATAACTATATATTTTTCTTTTGGAAGTTATGAATCAATTCAAAATCATTGAAGACATTCTTAAGTGAATCGTGAAATGTAGATTGAGCCAAAAAATAAACCATTCTAAAAATATTTACATTGGTCTTACAATGGAAATATTTATTTTACAAAAATTAATTTGAAATAATATATATACACCGGTGTACATTATAAATATATACTGTATATATTTAGCGTTGTCATACAGAAAGAGTGTTCCCACCTTGAGGGCCCTCATGACGGAGAGAAGGCAGTCCTGCAGTGCCCTCTGGTGGTGAGCGTGGAACACCAGCGGCTGCAGAAGCTCCAGGATGGCCAGCACGTTGGTGAAGAACGTCAGGTGGTTGCGCCGGAACTCCTGCAGGTTCAGGTGAATGCGGCCGTGCAGCAGCCCTGCGATCATGGGCAGGTGCCTGCAGAAGGAAGGAAGGAGGGAGGGAAGGAGAAGAAGGGAACAAGAGGAAACACCATGTCAAAAGGAAGGAGGGAGGGAAGGAGAAGAAGGGAACAAGAGGAAACACCATGTCAAAAGGAAGGAGGGAGGGAAGGAGAAGAAGGGAACAAGAGGAAACACCATGTCAAAAGGAAGGAGGGAGGGAAGGAGAAGAAGGGAACAAGAGGAAACACCATGTCAAAAGGAAGGAGGGAGGGAAGGAGAAGAAGGGAACAAGAGGAAACACCATGTCAAAAGGAAGGAGGGAGGGAAGGAGAAGAAGGGAACAAGAGGAAACACCATGTCAAAAGGAAGGAGGGAGGGAAGGAGAAGAAGGGAACAAGAGGAAACACCATGTCAAAAGGAAGGAGGGAGGGAAGGAGAAGAAGGGAACAAGAGGAAACACCATGTCAAAAGGAAGGAGGGAGGGAAGGAGAAGAAGGGAACAAGAGGAAACACCATGTCAAAAGGAAGGAGGGAGGGAAGGAGAAGAAGGGAACAAGAGGAAACACCATGTCAAAAGGAAGGAGGGAGGGAAGGAGAAGAAGGGAACAAGAGGAAACACCATGTCAAAAGGAAGGAGGGAGGGAAGGAGAAGAAGGGAACAAGAGGAAACACCATGTCAAAAGGAAGGAGGGAGGGAAGGAGAAGAAGGGAACAAGAGGAAACACCATGTCAAAAGGAAGGAGGGAGGGAAGGATAAGAAGGGAACAAGAGGAAACACCATGTCAAAAGGAAGGAGGGAGGGAAGGAGAAGAAGGGAACAAGAGGAAACACCATGTCAAAAGGAAGGAGGGAGGGAAGGAGAAGAAGGGAACAAGAGGAAACACCATGTCAAAAGGAAGGAGGGAGGGAAGGAGAAGAAGGGAACAAGAGGAAACACCATGTCAAAAGGAAGGAGGGAGGGAAGGAGAAGAAGGGAACAAGAGGAAACACCATGTCAAAAGGAAGGAGGGAGGGAAGGAGAAGAAGGGAACAAGAGGAAACACCATGTCAAAAGGAAGGAGGGAGGGAAGGAGAAGAAGGGAACAAGAGGAAACACCATGTCAAAAGGAAGGAGGGAGGGAAGGAGAAGAAGGGAACAAGAGGAAACACCATGTCAAAAGGAAGGAGGGAGGGAAGGAGAAGAAGGGAACAAGAGGAAACACCATGTCAAAAGGAAGGAGGGAGGGAAGGAGAAGAAGGGAACAAGAGGAAACACCATGTCAAAAGGAAGGAGGGAGGGAAGGAGAAGAAGGGAACAAGAGGAAACACCATGTCAAAAGGAGATGTGGACGATGTGGACTGCATTAGCGCCTTATCCCCCAGTCAAAGCTACCATGTCTGCCTCCCATTCACCCATTCATACCATTCACCCATTCATACAGCACGGCGGTGTCAGCCATACAAGGTAAAAGCCAGATGGTCAGGAGCAGTTAGGGTTAGGGTGTCTTGCTCAGGGACACCTCCACACGGCGAGGAGAAGGAGCCGGGGGAATGGAACCAGCGACCGGCAACCTTCCGGTTGCCAGTCAACCTTCCGGTTGCCAGTCAACCTTCCGGTTGCCAGTCAACCTGCTGTAACTCCTAAGATACGGTCCGTATATTTGACTATAAAACAGTCGTTGGGGAATACAGTACATACATGTACAAAGTCAAATTGTGCTCAGATATGCAAAAATTCCACTTCATTTGCACAATTGTATCATCTTTTACATGGGTTTGATGCACGCTGCTGTTACACCTTCCCATTGTACACGGGGATTATTCCAGTATCCATCCATCCATTCCATCCTGTACACAAAGGGACACTCCACCTCAGTCCAGAGAGCGCCGTACCTGAGCAGCAGCACGGGGTGGGAGACGGCCAGCTTCCTGCAGGCCAGGTTGGCGTCCGACATGCGGCTCTCTGCCGACTTGGACTCCCCCGGGTCGGCCAGCAGGGAGACCAGCCGGTGGACCAGCACGTCCAGCTGGAGACACACAGCCCCCGGGGAGGTTAGTATGACGTGTCAAACACACACACACCGGGGAATATGATCACCCGGTTTTAATTAAATACATCGATATACAAGGACATAATGGTTAAATCACGGGAAGTCCTGGCAAATCCAATGAAACTCTGTGCAAAGCGCGTGCGTGAGCCTGTATATGTGTGTCTGTCGCCTGTGTGTATTCACCTGTGTGTCTGCATGTGTGTGACTCTCATATATACTGTATGAGAGTACTGCTGACATTCAGCCGAAAGAGAGAGTACAGTCACAGAGATACAACAAACAACAACAAATCGTGAGGATTGAATCCTCTTTATTGGTCACATACATGAAGACATACAGTGAAATGTGTTCTCCTAGATAGTGTGTGTGTGTGTGTGTGTGTGTGTGTGTGTGTGTGTGTGTGTGTGTGTGTGTGTGTGTGTGTGTGTGTGTGTGTGTGTGTGTGTGTGTGTGTGTGTGTGTGTGTGTGTGTGTGTGTGTGTGCGCGCGCGCGACCCACACCTTGCATGTGCTGCCGTGGGCGCCGGCGGCCTCCCCGGTGCTCCAGGAGTCGTCCAGAGGGGTGATGTGCCTCATGACCCCGGGACACTGAAGGTAGATCTGCAGCAGGAGACTCTGGCACCGCTGACTCATCGCACTGAAGGAGAGAGAGAGAGAGAACAACAGGAGAGACATGGAACGGAGATGAGAGAAGAACGACTGAACATGTCGCGTGTTTGAATGTGTGGAACAGCCACCCACCACCTCCAGAGCAGCGGCGTAGCAGCTTCCGCCTCTTACTTGACTGAGTTTCACCGACTATGTTCCGGTGGGTTATTGTCACCCACTGAGGCCCTGTTAAGGAGTGCAGCTGGTCCGTCCCGCTGTCGTCCAAAGCCACTTACAATAAGGTCATTCAACAGGTAGGCAAGAGAACTACTAGTCACCAGAAGTCATTTCCTTCCTGACAAGCCATAATAATATAATATATACATACATATACACATGTACAATAACGGAATATATAATACATTACATTCCTAACAAGCCTCCAAGAGCAGAACCAGTGCTTGGGTCAAAGTTACAATAAGTTTGCGCCCTAAATTAAAAAGTGCATCACACAGGGGCAATAGTGAAGCCTGGGAAATGTGGGTCTCTTCCATGTGAACTGAGGTGTTTGTATGGTATCAGTTCCAAGCCACACTCCAGACTGGTCGACTTCATTAGATACAAAGTGTGCGTGTGTGCTTGTATGTGTGTGTGTGTGTGTGTGTGTGGTTCATTCCGACCACGTAGACCCCCAGCATTCATCATTATCAATCACTATTGAACTCCTTGTCCTCATGTTCCACCTGCTGCTACCCAGGAGCTGGCGAGATGACCGCTCATCAGTCCAGAGGAAGTGAAACTCTTAATCCATGGAGGAGGAGGAGGAGGAGGAGGAGGAGGAGGAGGTGGTGACGGGGCGTAGCTCCCCAGACAGACACACCACGCAGGGACAGCCACCAATGAAACTGGTCAATTAAACTAATTGAACCTAACCGCTGTGGACTATTTAACACGTGCACTTTCCCAACACAGTACTTGTCCTCTAATCGATAGCCCATTCAGAAACCTTATTACCCCCGGAGAAGTACCAAGTGTATTATTTACTATTAGCGTGTTATTTACTATTATGGAGATTCAACCGCAATTAGGCCATCAATAGTGTGCCGTCTAGTCTGGCCACCACTGACCAGGCTGATTGTGTGCCTCAGTCGAGAGCGGGTCTCTTTAATTCATACAAGTAAGCTTTATTGGTCTAATTGTCCTAAAGTGGAATGATGTGGCTATTTCAGAGAAGTTATCGCTCGGCACGCTAATTTCCCCCTTTATTCGCTCTCTGCAATGGAAAATCGATGACCGCACACACACACGCGCACACGCACACACGCGCACACACACACACACACACACACACGACAAGATTACGCAGCATGCCAGTGGCTTTCTCTGTGGTCTGTCGGGGGGGAACTGGCAGTGAATGCGGGACGGTCGTTTCTCGCCCACCGATGGCCTTATACGGACTAATTAAATTTAAAACGACGTCCTCGCTGTCGTCGTTTGCCTTCATCCAATCATATCACAGCCCAAAGCTCTTGATTACTCTACTTGACACTGGACAGAACCAAAGACCCAATTACCACCGTGACCTCGACGAAGAAGAGACGGCTTGTAGCCGTTAATCACGTCACCGGAATAACCATAAACATCTTTATCCGCCGAGCGTTTAGCTTCTAGCAAAATGTTAACATTGTAAACAAAAGTTTTCTCAAAAGGCCACGGCACTCTCCCTCCCTTACCAGACAGACATGCACATACCGGCTGTGCTTTTCCCCTTTTCCCCAAGTCAGCTTAGCCGTATTTAAAACATTGTAATTCCCAAGCTAATTTCGCTCGACCTTGGCCAAAAGTTTCCCCGCTAAAGTGGATTTAAGCGCACCAAAGACGTGCCTTCAAGACCAAGAAGAAGAAGAAGAGGGTGCTGATCTCCAGACAGCCCCGGTGGCAGGAGTGCATCACACACACACAAGGCCGAGCATGTGTTTTGGGAGCCCTTGTGGCTTTTCTAATCCTCTTGGTTATTATTCACACACACACACACACACACACACACACACACACACACACACACACACACACACACACACACACACACACACACACACACACACACACACACACACACACACACACCACACACACACACACACACACACACACACACACAGAGCTGTTTTAAAGAAGATCACATTTTTTTTCACCCCCCCTGACGACTTGGGCGGCTCTCCCTAATTTCACACCAATAGAGCTAATTATCGAGTTCTGCCCGCTGCCTGACGGAAGGGGAGGTCTGAAAAGTTCACGAGTGCCGAGAAGAAGGAATGGATATAACTAGTTTTACCCCCCCCCCCACTCTTTTCAGCAGGGAGGCCGGTCTGTGTGTGTCTGGCTCATTAGCAGACAGAACACAAAGTAAATCATGTGTCAAACCGTATGGCTCGTTAGCATGTTGGCTGGCATATAGGACCGTAGACTTATGTTGAGCGTGCGTTTCTTAAATGACGATCCAGATGATCCCATCCCGAGGTCCAAAGGAGGCCTGGCCCGAAGCCGCTACCTGAGGAACCTTAAGGCAGATCTGAGATCTAACGCCCTACCTGCTCAGTGGCCTCTTCATCACTACACCTGAAATGCACTTTTGACTTCTGGTGACGAGTGTTTGTCTCTTTGTTGAACGTACTATTGTAAGTGGCTTTGGACAAAAGTGTCTGCTAAATGACATAATGTAATGTAATCTGGTACCAAAACATTGAGGACACCTGAGATTGTTGTGCAAGTGAAATAATCAATGTGGCTGGTTCTGGGTCAGAGAATGAAGCTAGAACATAAAAGGAATACATCCACCTGAAATACAGTGAATGTTTTATAGTGAATACCCCCTAGTGCATTATCAGCTGCTAGCTCTTTAGAACTAGAGGACCACAACATCTGATGAGTTCCTGGGTCAACATCTGACGCCAACAATTAATCCAATGCAAACTAATGCAGAAATGACAACACAAATGTGATCTTAGGACCCCATTGTTCCATTTTGACATTTGACCCCTCAATTGAAAAGTCAGGGCCAATATCGTCTAACAACACGGCACGTACCTGTCGGCCCACTTCTTGGTGCAGCTGATGAGGTACTCGCAGACCATCCGGATGTTCTCCACGTCCGCGGCGCAGCAGGAGAGCAGGAGCGGCAGCCGGGATTGGATCAGGGAGCAGGCAGCGTCGTCCGCGGAGCCACTGGTGGTGGTGGAGGTACTGGTGGTGGTGGAGGTACTGGTGGTGGTGGAGGTACTGGTGGTGGTGGAGGTACTGGCCTCAGTGGCGAGCTCAGACTCCAGCAGGATCAGATCCACCAGGCTGACCAGCTCCTCCGAGCTCAGATGCAGGACAAACTCCTCTGCCTTCTCCTGCAGAGAGAGAGAGATAGAGAAGGATAGAAGGATGGAGACAGAGTAGAGAAGGAGAAAGGATAGAATGAGAGAAGGATAGGAGAAAGAGAGCAGAGAGAAGGCGAGATAGAGAAGAGAAGGAAAGAAGGAGAGATAAGGAAACAATCGTATTCTTAAATACACTTCCCTCTAACTTCAGTATGACGTGATAACATTAATCACATTTGACACACAGCGTTGGTTCTTTAAACATACCTGAGGGATCTTCTGGTCGCGGCCTTGCCAGATGCGTGGGATGTGGCTGCAGGCCCACAGAAAGTCCAGAGCAGGCGAAGGGTCCAGTCTGGTGCACGCACACGCACACACGCACACGCACACGCACACACACACACACACAGACAGAGAGCATAAGCCTCCTCACTCAAAATCGACCCTCAAATGTGTTCCCTTTGAACGACCCTCACCTCTGGTCTCGCTGCTGGCTGAGCAGGGCGCTGATGCACTGCAGCAGAGTGGACCAGTTGGACTGGTGGGTGAGCAGAGCCAGCAGGTAGGGTCTGTAGGCAGGGGTCCCGCGTGACTGGAGGCAGATCAGATCGGGTCAAAGCACAGTCCGCAAAAAACTTCCGACGGTATTGAGTGAGCGGAAAGGGTAGGGACTATAGGGTCTGCGGGTGTGTGTGCGGTCGTACCTTGTTAAGGGAAAACAGCAGCTTCTGCTGGAGGTCGGGGCACACGGACGTCACCTCGGGGTCCAGATGCGCCAGCCAGTCGACCAGCAGGCCAGCGCTGAGCCCGGTCCGGCTCACCTCAGAGCTGGAGGTGAAGCGGTGTGAATCGTGAAGTCGGTCGCTGTTCAATGCTAAACCTATTCTGCGCATAACGCAGAACGCATGCATATATATATATAGAAGCTACTCCTCACAGACTAAACATTTGACTTTTAGATTTGTATTTCAGAGCAATGAGGTTCTAAAGAACTGAGCATGCAATACTACAAACGACGATACATATTCAATACTTAACTGAATCATCAAAAAGCTGTGATGCTCTTAATAATTAGCTTCATGGATGATTGCTGACGTATGGTGTACCATATTATGCAAACCGTTACCAAACAAGGTACTAGCTAGCTACTAAACAAGTTAGTAGCTGCTGAACTGAAGTTTCTTGTTGGTTAGCACTTAGTTAGCACACAAATTCTGGAAACATCCATGATGGGTGGAACCTGATGACCACGTGGTAATGGTGTGAATCTCTTAGGATGTGTTTATGAAGCAATGTTGTGACATAACTAAACAGAAAGGGTAACGCCAACTATTCACTCTTTGCATCACATTCGGCGAAGGGGTCCTGCTTGTGGTCTAACGTCTAACCATGTTAATATTTGAGGGACTATTCGATTAGTCGGGGGGGGGGGGGGGGGGGGGCTCACGTGCTGGACTCCGCCTCTTGCTTCACGGCACACTCCTCCGTCTCCTGGAGCAGCAGAGAGATCACCATGGCAACAGGACCAGCGGTACCCTTCTGCGTGCCGACGGTCATCAGCAGGGAGAGGAGCTCCTCCAGATAGGGAGATTTGGTCTCCATCAGGCCCTGCAACACTGAGGTACAACCAATGAATCAATAATCATGATATTGTTATATTGCAGTTATTATATATATTAAAATCATCTTCACCTCCGCTTAGAACCACGATAATACATCACCACGGGCATGATGCATATTTTAATTTGACCAGGTGGTTTAACAGTTACCAGATAGAAGTTCAAGATAAAAACCTGGTATGAATAAGTCTGCTTAAATGTGCTCAACGTAATATTTGTCATCTTAATAGTCTCATACAGGGGCAGGCTGTGGAAGGGCTCTAAAGGGTCAGCCTGGCCAGCGGACTACCCAGTGACGATAAGTCAATCACACCTTTGCCTATGAGCTCTGCCTCGGGGTTGCACCTCTCCCCGGCCTTCAGCATGTCCATGACGGCTCTCACCGGAACCTCGCTGTCACGGCGGTACGCCAGGGCCTCCGCCAGGTGGAGGAAGCCTGCACGAACTGTTGTACACAGACAGACAGACAGACAGAAGGACAGACAGACACATAATAGTTAGAACTAGAGGACGCCACCTCCGCCACACCAAAAGGTGTCCTGGATCTGGATAAAAATCGAATCAACTGTTCCTTGGCCTATAAGTAATCTAACCACCAAGTTTTGTCCAATTTCGTACATAACTTTTTGAGTCATCTTGAGTTTAACAAACAGACAAACGGGGACAAAAACACAACCTCCTCCCATCTTGGATGGCGGAGGCAGTAATGAAGAAGAGTGACAGCAGGTCCTCACCGTCGCTCAGCCGGTGTTTGTGTGAGTACTGTCCGGCGAACGACTTCAGGAGGGCCTTCAGAGGCCCCGCCTCCACCGCAGGGTTCTCCAGCCAAGTGCCCATCTCCAGCACCACCTTGAGGAACAGAGAGGAGAACGCCACGTCCTTGGACACCAGCCGCTGGGACGGAGAGAGAAGAGACGTACATGAAGACAGGACCGCACCATTTCCAGGAGCCACACGTGGCCTACGTTATGTATTCTCATGTGTGTTGGTTTTTAGATGCACATTGAATGCATATTGCTGTTTTTTATACATATTGCTCTTTTTTATACATATTGCTCTTTTTCTGTGCCGATATATTGCATTTTATAAATTGCATTTTTATTTTTTAACTTCTTTTATTCTATTCTGTTTTTATTCTATTTTATCTTATTTTTATAACTGCTGTCTGTCGTCAGGTATTGTACATAAGATTTTCACACCACTGCTTTATACTTGTGTAATCTGTGAAGTGACAGACAAACAAACAGTCTATCTTTGATGGCGGAGGTAACAATTTCCCCAAGGGATCAATGAAGTTATGGCCACATGGGTGTATTGATTAACTTTGGTTGTTGTGGTCCATACCTGGTACAGGTGCAGCTGGCGCAGCAGAGGGCAGGAGAGGGCGTGACTGCGGTGCATGGCCACCACGAGGGGGCCGGCGTGGGCGGAGCCCAGCAGGGCGGCGATGGCCTGCAGGAGGCCGGAGGCGAGGCCGGCCTCCTGCACCTGGCCCTGCCTGGCGGTCATCAGCTCCTTGGCCAGGGCCTGCTGAAGGGCCAGGGACAGCTGGCTGGGCGGGGGGCCCGGCCAGCGGGGGTCCACCTTCTGGGGGAAGACCTGGGGGAGGAGAGAGGGAAGGAAAGAGGAGGAAAATAAATTAGGAAAAAAACTACAAACACAACAGAGAGGGGAGGAGGGGCGGTGGATCAAACTATTGACCAAAAATAAATTAAAGAATGATTTCCTTCTGAACAAACCGCAATCAAAGGAGATTCACACTTTTTTTTTACAACGTTTTTAAAACGTTCACTTTGATATGTACCGCCTCAAATGTTCCCTTGAGCGCCATCTAAATTGGACAGATTTGGATTATTGATATTTTAAATTACCACTTTAAAAGCCCTGGGTATTATTTTAATGGCCCGTAGGTTTAACAATAAAGTAGTAACGATTAAGTCCTACAATTAATTATAAAAAAAATCTGTAAGGATTTAAAAAACGTATATCGTATTAGGGGAAAATACAAAGTATGGTTTGGCTAAGAGGATCACACGAGGATGAGGTCAAGGACCTCATGGTCTCATGGTCTCATCATCATGCAGACAGTCCTACCTGCAGGAGTATGCTGGTGAGATCATCCTTAGGTCCGATGACCAGCATCTGATTGGCTGTTCGGATCTTCACAGAACTTTGGGGCGTTTCCACGGTCACCTTGGCCTTCCCCCCCTCGGTGGAGTCTGTGGAGGGACATGGTGTCAGTTAATACCGATGGCTCCTCAACTGGTCCAGCCTCAGGACCCACATGTGTCCTTAGTCTAAACCAGTGGTTCTCAACTGGTCCTCAGGACCCACATGTGTCCTTAGTCTAAACCAGTGGTTCTCAACTGGTCCTCAGGACCCACATGTGTCCTTAGTCTAAACCAGTGGTTCTCAACTGCTGCAACAAAAACTGCAACCCTTGGTGGACTGTACCAACTGGCAGATCAGAGGAGGGGTGTGAGCACTGACCTCTGTGTGGCGGGAGGGAGGCGCTCAGCAGGCTGTGGAAGGTGTGTCCCCCCGTGGCTCCCCTCTCATGCTGCACCTCCACCAGGTGGGCCATGTAGTCTGTGGGACACATGGACACATGTACAGTACGTTTATACACAAAGCTATACACATCTGCTTTGAAAAACTGCTTATTTAGACTTATAGCAAGATTGCAGAATCAACCCAAAAAAACAAATCAATCAGGGAGTCATCCACTCTCTCAAAACGTACATTATTATGTACGTTTTGTCATTACAGTCATTTATCAGAGTCTTATGTCCGAAGCGACTTACAATAAGGTCATTAAACAGGTAGGCAAAATAACTACTAGTCACTATAATAAAATAATATATACATACCAGGGTTTCCGTTAGCCGGTATTTATCGGTTTTTAGCGGGTAAAAATTATAAAAAAAAACGGTAATTTAAAAACCTGCCGGTCAAAATGTCCGGTAATAATGCTTAGATCTGGACATTTGAGTTTTGACAGCTTTATTGCTGCCCCCTCCCCCCCGAAAGGGTGACCGAATGAAGTGACCAATCAGCACACACACCTGTCGGCAATTGCGTGGCTGATTGCTAATCCCCTCACCTGGGGTATATATACCCTGGCTCCCCGGTACCTCAGCGTTAGGTCGTACGTCGTACTGCACGTCACACGTTGTTCATGTACGTCGGACATTCTGGACGGAATCGCCACGCTGATGTCCCGGAGATCCAGATCCCTTACCTGTCGCTATTCCGACCTCCCGGTACCCAGACTCCTGGCCTGTCCCTGATCACTCTCTTGTGTTGTTTTGTGTTGCTTTAAATAAAGCTTTATGTTATAGCTCCACTGTCTTGGTCTGCGTTCTGGGTCCCACCGAACAATCCCACTTGTGACACTACAGATGTTACAGGTGTTTTGAAATAACTAACGAGGTTTTGCTCAATCGTTCTTGTTCGTTTTGTTGTTCATTAAATAGTCACATTTATTTGAGGTTTTTGTCATTCTTTGGTCAATCTAGGTGTACATTATAGTTGCGTTTGTAATATAGACTGTTTTTGAAACATGACCGCTAAGTTTCGAATTTGTCCGGTAAAATAAAATCTGTCCGGACACTTGACCGGCAAGAAAGAAATCCTAGTGGAAACCCTGATACATACATACACATATATAAAAGTTAATAACATAATATATATTATATATATGTATTACAATGAGGTCATCAGTCACCATGAGTCATAAGTGCATTTCATTCCTAACAAGCCATAATAATATAATATATACATACACAAAAACAATAATAATTGTAAAATACATTTCATTTCAACACGCCTCCAAGGGCCAAAACCAGAGCTCAGGTAATAGTACAATAACTTGACTCCCTACATTGGACACAATAAGTACATCAAACAGGAGCTACGACAAATTGTGATGCCAATGGACACACAGAGCTAATAAGCAACAGCTAATGAACAAGCAACTGGCAAGGTAAATGTGTCGACAAATGTGTCTGTAAAACATAACAGAAGAAGAAGAGGTCAAACCCAAAACGTAAGGGAACCGGTACTCGGTACTCACGCTTGTCCATGATGTTCTGCTCCAGCGACTGCGGGTCGTGGGACACCGCCTGGTCCAGGTACTGCAGCAGCTTGCTCATGCTGGACACGGGGATGCCGAACGACTGCACAAACAGCAGCAGCTGCTGTGGCTCCAGGTCCTGCAGGGCGGCGTCCACCAGCCGGGACACCTCGGAGCGGATCATACGCAGCTTCAGCCAGTCGGGCAGCAGCAGGGCCTCCTCTGACGTGTCCACCAGGAAGGCCGTGGGCAGGGGCTTCTTGTCCGGGAACCAGATGTCCAGCAGCGCGTGGAAGTCGCTCTCGCCTTGTTTGAGGGGCGGGGGGGGCAGGAGGAGGAGAAGGAGGAGAAGGCAGGAGGAGGAGGGGGGGGGGGGGCCGGGAGGAGGACGAGGAGGAGAAGAGAGCAGGAGGAGGAGGAGAAGGAGGAGGGGGCCGGGAGGAGGACGAGGGGGGAGGACGAGGAGGAGAAGAGAGCAGGAGGACGAGGAGGAGGAGAAGGAGGCGGGACGAGGACGAGAAGGGAGCAGGAGGAGGATAAGGAGGGGGAAGAAGACGAGGAGGAGAAGGACGAAAAGGAGGAGGAGGCAGGAATATTATGTAACGATTCGGAGAGTGTATTTCTATACAGAGGTTTTAAACACTGCGCAGCGATTAGTGAGACACGTGATACAATCAAATGAATACTATAATAACAACTCCCCAGAAGTGAGGAGATGGGAGCGGTACCTTTGGGGGGTCCCAGGGTCAGCAGGATCACCATGGCGTGGACCACCAGGATGTGCATGGTGGCCGTCTCCCCCGTGGTCCAGCGCAGGAACACCTGGTCCTGGGACTCCGACTGGACAAACAACAACAACACAAACAACAACAACAAACATTAGTTTCAAACAAGTTGAACATTTTTTTTTTTTATTTGTATATTTATGTGTAAGGACAAATAAATGGAATTAAAATAGCACTTTCCTAGACAAAGACTCAAAGATATTTTACAAAGGCAATACAAAAACACAAGCAAACAAATAAACTACCGGTAATCAATCAATAAAAAGGCACAAACTACTAAATACAGAATAAAAAAGTAAATATAATAACAGAATAACATACAAATATTATAATCTAATATAATCGAATATAATATAATAATAATATCATAATTTATTATCTTTATTGGTCACATACTGTACACAGTGAACTTAGTTTCTCTGCATTTAACCCATCCTAGTATTAGAAGCAGTGGGCAGCTTTTGTATACACAGCGCCCGGTGAACACAATAACACGATCACATGATCACCCAGCTGTAGAGGTCCTCTCCCTCCTTGGTCTTGCGCATGCGGCGGATGTAGGAGGAGAAGATGATGAGGAAGGCCGACAGCACGGCGTCCGCCTCGGGCCGGCAGGAGTGCTTGGAGAACAGGCTGTTCATGATGGTGGAGCGCTCCACGATCAGCCGGGCTACGTCCTACACACGCGCGCACACACACACACGCACACACACACACACACGCGCACGCACACACACACACACACACACACACACACACACACACACACACACACGCACACGCACACGCAATTGTTTTATGTTTTTGCGGTTTGTCTGTCCCTTTGTCTGTTTGCAGGATAACTCTAAACAGAATGATATACTTAGGTGTTGGATACTTGGTGGTTGGATTACTTATGGGCCGACATAACAGTTGATTTTGGTGCAGATCTGGACCAAAATGTGGTTCCAGGAGACGTTTTGGTGTGGTGAAGGTTATGCGTTCTTACAGAATATCTCTAAATCTAAATCTGGAGGTTTGAATCCTCTTTATTGGTCACATACAAGAACACACACAGTGAGATGTGTTCCTCTGCATTGAACCCATCCTAGTATCAGGAGCAGTGGGCAGCTGTTAGCAGTGAAGGAGTCTGGTGCCTTGCAAAAGGGCACCTTGGCAGTGCCCAGGTTTTTCGGAGACTTAAACCGGCGACCTTCCGGTTCCCAAGCCAAGTCTGAGCTATCCTGCCGCCCCCAGAGCCTCTCACATCGCCCCAGAGCCTCTCACATCTCCCCAGAGCCTCTCACATCTCCCCAGAGCCTCTCACATCTCCCCAGAGCCTCTCACATCTCCCCAGAGCCTCTCACATCTCACCAGAGCCTCTCACATCTCCCCAGAGCCTCTCACATCGCCCCAGAGCCTCTCACATCTCACCAGAGCCTCTCACATCTCCCCAGAGCCTCTCACATCTCCCCAGAGCCTCTCACATCGCCCCAGAGCCTCTCACATCTCACCAGAGCCTCTCACATCGCCCCAGAGCCTCTCACATCTCACCAGAGCCAAGTCGTTGTGTGCGGCCTGCTCCTCCACTGGAGCATGCTGGGAAAGGTAGATGAGGTAGGAGCTGATGGTCTGAGGGTCCGTCTCCATGTGGATGGCCTGGGGAGTCCCACATTAACACAGAACAACATCATTCCCCATCTATTAAGGAAAGACCAGAAATGGTAACGGACTGCTTTCATCCAAAGCTCTTTACAAGTCAAGCCTCACATTCACCCATTCATACACGCATTCAACCACTGACGGCGGAGTCAGCCACGCAAGGAGACAGCCGGCACGTCGGGAGCAGTTAGGGTTAGGGTGTCTTGCTCAAGGACACCTCGACAGAGGAGCCAGGGGGATGGAACCAGCAACCTTCCGGTTGTGAGGCGACCGCTCTACCTCCTGAGCTCGACTGCCGCCCGGTACATGTAGAAGCACAGACCTGCTGCAGAGCGGTGGAGGTCATGCCACGGACGCTGTCGAACAGCGGCAGCTTGGGGAGGTCCTGGAGGAGCCACTGGTACTCGGGCAGGAGCTCGGCGTCCGCAGAGTCCTCCTCCATGGGCTGGTCCCGCTCCTCGCCGTCCCGCAGACCGCCCTCGCCCAGCACCAGAGACAGACCCTGCGTGGCGGGGGGAATTTAAATCAAGATGGGGTTATGGTGAAGGAGACACTTTGGTTGGTTACTGCAGTGTCTTGACTGGGTGTTATGGTTATGCTTGACTACATCAAAGAAATGCTACTAATTATATTAATTTGTGGGGTGATCATCATCATTTAATTTAGATTCTTGGAGTCTTGATTTGATTCTAAATCAATTCTCGATTCAGTACATGGCATGAAAGCAGAGTGAAGTGTATATAAGATTATGTAGTTTTAATATTTTAAAAAGTTGTTTCAACTGAGAAATGATGAAAACACCCAAAAGGTAAACAAACCTAAGACAAAAGGACCAATTCATTCTGCATCATAGAAGATAAGAACTGCGATTCTTATCTTCTATGATTCTGTATTTTTTTTCCAAAAGGTTTTTTATTAAAAAGTCAAGTTCTCATTCTTCCAGTTAGCTACTCTGTCCAGTTTTGATTTTTTTTTAAACTTGCTTCTGCATTTAGTTGATTTATTCAGAATTGTTTATCATATCATCGCTATGCGATTCCACTCAAACACGATGAATAAGAGGAAGAACATTTAACTATTGTCCAGCCGTACTTGTGAGTAAGCGTTGGATAACAAGTGTGTCTGACTGACTGAATGATCACACCTTCATAACAAGTGTGTCTGACTGACTGAATCATCACACCTTCATAACAAGTGTGTCTGACTGACTGAATCATCACACCTTCATAACAAGTGTGTCTGACTGACTGAATCATCACACCTTCATAACAAGTGTGTCTGACTGACTGAATCATCACACCTTCATAACAAGTGTGTCTGACTGACTGAATCATCACACCTTCATAACAAGTGTGTCTGACTGACTGAATCATCACACCTTCATAACAAGTGTGTCTGACTGAATGACTGAATGAATCATCACACCTTCATAACGAGTGTGTCTGACTGAATGACTGAATCATCACACCTTCATAACAAGTGTGTCTGACTGAATGACTGAATGAATCATCACACCTTCATAACAAGTGTGTCTGACTGAATGACTGAATCATCACACCTTCATAACACGTGTGTCTGACTGAATGACTGAATCATCACACCTTCATAACACGTGTCTGACTGAATGACTGAATCATCACACCTTCATAACACGTGTGTCTGACTGAATGACTGAATCATCACACCTTCATAACACGTGTGTCTGACTGAATGACTGAATCATCACACCTTCATAACACATGTGTCTGACTGAATGACTGAATCATCACACCTTCATAACACGTGTGTCTGACTGAATGACTGAATCATCACACCTTCATGGCCAGGACTCGCGACGCCACCTGGGAGGAGCTGAGACGGCGCAGGAAGTAGTCCAGCACCTCGCAGGTGGTCTGCTCGTCCGCCTTGGGCCCCAGCAGGAGGTCCTGCAGACGCCCCAGGAGCTGCCTCTGCTTCTGTTGTCTCTGTGTGGGCGGGGGGGGGGGAGAAGCCAGAGAGAGGACACAGTTGAAAGAGAGGACTTTTATTAGCGCAATTATCCTTCCTGGCAGACACAAAAGGGAGTATATTTCACAGTGCAGGTTGAGATTAGTCACAAGCCAAAATATTTTAGACGGAATCAATTTCTAAGAAAATACTCGTAAGGAAATACTACAATAATGGTTCATAAATATTACAATCGGTTAAATAATGTAATGTATTTAAATCAGTAAAAAAAATTTAATAAATGAAGATATATTTTCCAAAATCAATACAAACATTTCTAAATGAAAGATAATCAATGACTGAACACATCATACTAGTCTCTTCTTGGCTCTTTGCTCCTTGCTCTCCGCCTCGTCCTCGTCCTCCGTGGGAAAGTTGTCGTCGGCGGCGTCGTGCAGGAGGAACTCACACAGGCACTGCACGGGCAGCACGTCCAAGGACCCCTCGCTGGACTGGACCAGGTCGGCCAGCCAGGGCATGGACTGGGAGGAAGCCTGAGAGGAGGAATCCCCAATGGTTACCAGTAGGTTTTTAATCCATACCCCAATGTTCACCAGTACCATGTGCCACTTCTCATAGATTCACATATTCATATATTATTATTTATTTGATTCTACTCAGAAGATTCTAACAGGCCTAACCACTCGGACGCAATCACTAAGGACCTCAACCACCCTGGGCACCATCTCTTCTCCCACCTACCGTCTGGGCGTAGGACTACCAGGTTCAAGCCACAAGCCGCAGGCTACTACCACAGGCAGTTCGCCTACTGAACCGCCACTATCATAACATTGTCATCCATATTACATTACACTGTCATACTTTACTGGACCTTCTGGACTCGTTACAGTTAGTGCACTGTTCTGTACTGCGCTGCAGTCATGATGATTTTAAAGGCTTTTTGCACAATTCAACACATGTTGATATGGTCCATCACTTCCTTGTTGTTTTCATTGTGTCCAGCATTGTGGGTATCGTTCCCCGGGAGGGAACGGGGAGGAAGCATTCAGTCGTAGTGGGGGTTACCTGTCTCTGGATGATGTTGAGCAGGAAGTCGGGGTTGCGGCTGCGGCACAGCAGGTGGCCCAGACGCAGAGACTGGTTCAGGGTCTTTATCTGCTCCTGGACTGAGGGCGGGGGCCGGCGAGCGGGGCCCCTGGGGGGGAACACACACACACAAATAGAAATTAATATAAGCTCCTTCAGTCAACTTCCTCTGATGACCTGTCTTCTCTTTAAGTTAATAAAGAATAAATCTAAACTTTAATAACATATGACCAAAGTATTTCCACAGTCATATTATTCATGTCTAAAGTATTATAAATATGTATTCCTACTATTTTACATCTTTGAACAATGAATCCTTTTGCGATGAAGAGGTCCCTCACTCCTTCTCGTAACACCCGTGTAACATAACGACATCGTCCCCTCCACTACTCCCAGGTCTCTTACTGGGGGTCCAGGGTGGTGAGCTGGGACAGCAGCAGGCTGTTGCTCTCCGTGATGGTCTGCTTGGTGGAGGCGGCCGCCAGGTGACTCTCGAAGGCCAGGATCTCCTGCTTCTCCCGCTGGGAGGTTTGCAGCTCGCGGTTGATCATCTCCGTCTTGGTGTCCTCGTCCGTCACCGTGCAGGGAGGGAAGGAGTAGTTACTGTGGAGGAGAGCCGATGGTCAGGTCAGATGTGAAACAGATGAAGGAGACTCTGAAGGAATTCTAAATATCTTCTTCGATAGATTACTTTTAATTTTACTTTTTTTTTTACTTTTTAAATTTTTACTAACTTGGTCATCACCATCTCCATGAGCATCTTCAGCGTGGGGTAGCCGTCCCAGGACGCCAGGCCTGGGGGAACAGAAGAACAAGGAGAATATGTTACAATATGTGGAGCGACATTTGCAAGGAAGGAAATCTGAAATTTGTGCTTTGATTTCTATCTTCTTTGATTTGTTACAATTGTGCTAAATAGATCAAGTTTGACTTGACTCGAGTTGATGTAAGAAAAGGACATCCTGATAGACTCAGGATCCATCAATGTCTTATAAATCAATGTTTTATGAGTGAATGAGTGAATGAGTGAATGAGTGAATGAGTGAATACCTATTTTCTGTGGGTTGAACGCAGCCACCACGAGCAGCAGCAGCCACGCCTTCCAGTACAAGGCAGAGATGGCCAGATTGGGCGGTTGGTACCTTTAGAAGAGGTTTATATAAAGCATTAAATGTATCCTACACGAAGGTGAAGTACTAAAGGGAATGAATGAGTCCTCACCCAGCAGGCATCACGATGTTCTCTGGGTGGTGGTAGGTACAGAGGTTCAGCACGGCGTCCATCAGCTGGATCCTCTCCACCCGCAACACGTCCAGATCTGGAGGAGACGGGGGGGTTGTACAGATCTAATTAACACTAGTAAGTAAGACTTTACGTCATGTTGCTGGAGGCGGGGATCTGTAACCGCATGTAATTGGCACAAACTCTGCTGTACTGTCCACTGTATAAATTAACGGATTAAAATGCCCGTCTGAAAGCTTCATCCACTTGTGCAAATTAGTTTTCTTTGCTACAATATCTAGAAACAGGAAACAGGACCTAACTTTGCAGTTGTTGGTTTCCAGCTTAGGGCTTTGTGCCGTTACCCGCCCTCAGACGTACACAGTAGGACTGATCAGAAGTTCTACTATAACCCAGTAGGACTGATCAGAGGTTCTACTAGAACACAGTAGGACTGATCAGAAGTTCTACTATAACCCAGTAGGACTGACCAGAAGTTCTACTATAACCCAGTAGGACTGATCAGAAGTTCTACTATAACACAGTAGGACTGATCAGAAGTTCTACTATAACACAGTAGGACTGATCAGAAGTTCTACTATAACACAGTAGGACTGATCAGAAGTTCTACTAGAACACAGTAGGACTGATCAGAAGTTCTACTATAACACAGTAGGACTGATCAGAAGATCTACTATAACACAGTAGGACTGATCAGAAGTTCTACTAGAACACAGTAGGACTGATCAGAAGTTCTACTATAACACAGTAGGACTGATCAGAAGATCTACTATAACACAGTAGGACTGATCAGAAGTTCTACTAGAACACAGTAGGACTGACCAGAAGTTCTACTATAACACAGTAGGACTGACCAGAAGTTCTACTATAACACAGTAGGACTGATCAGAAGTTCTACTATAACACAGTAGGACTGATCAGAAGTTCTACTAGAACACAGTAGGACTGACCAGAAGTTCTACTATAACACAGTAGGACTGATCAGAAGTTCTACTAGAACACAGTAGGACTGACCAGAAGTTCAAATATAACACAGTACGACTGATAAGAAGTTATAATATAACAGTAGGACTGATCAGAAGTTCTACTATAACACAGTAGGACTGATCAGAAGTTCTACTATAACACAGTAGGACTGATCAGAAGTTATAATATAACACAGTAGGACTGATCAGAAGTTATACTATAACACAGTAGGACTGATCAGAAGTTATAATATAACAGTAGGACTGCTGGACCCAGAAGCTTGAGTCCATCACTATATACATCCCAAAGCAGCAGAGTGGGCTCTATGAAAGAGACAGTTAACTACCCAATACTGTTGCAACACACTGGAGATATATATAGTATGTATATATATATATATATATAAATTATACAATAACAACTGTACTACACCAACATATATTCAGTAACCTAATATGAAATGAGGTATAGAACAAAGACAGACAGAGGGGACCAGGACAGACCATCGGACTGGGCCCCAGCCGCCCTCTTCACCAGGTGGTCTGCCAGCTCCATGGCGTCTGCGGGCCCCAAGGACAGGTCCCGGGACAGGCCGATCACCACAATGCGCATCAGGGTGTCCTCCAGCAGGGGCACCTCGGAACACAGCCGCAGGAAGAAGCTGGGGGGGGTGTAGTATGGTTAGTAGTGAACACCGTGAATAGACTCTAGGGCCCTCAGTAGAGAGAGCATACCTCCCCAAGACAAAGGCCCTCTTTGCCCTATTATCTCTGAGACTAAACTATCCGGATCAAGGAACTTCAAGCAGCCCTGTTTCATTCTCTACTTTGTTCAAGACCGAGCCAGCGGTGACCGAAGGTAAAGAAGAGAAAGCCTCACTTCCTGTCGCTCTCCGGCGGCCAGTTGTCCCACTTGTAGTAGGTCTCGGGCTGCTCGGTGAACAGCACCTTGTGGAGGCTGGAAGACATGAAGACAGCAGATTACATTACCTTATATTACAGTCAGTAATATTACTAATAATATTTGACACTTTTTTGACACTTTTGTCAAATAGTGCATATAAGAAGTCAAAAGTGCAATTCATTCCTAACAAGTCTCCAAGAACTGAGCCAGTGCTCAAGTAAAAGTACAATAAGTTCAGGTAAAAGTACAATAACACAAAGATGATTCACAACCAGCTTCAGCTAGAGGAAGCGCCCGCATGGGGCAGTGTGAACACTTGTACCACACATGGCTTACCAGTGGACGTAGTCTTTGGCCCCCACTTTACTGATGGTGGGCACCACGGTGTGCAGCCACCACACCGCGTCTCTTTGGATGGCCGCGATTTGGTTCTGGAAGGACCGCAGGACCTCCAGATCTGGAAACACACACCCCCCCCAAATAAAACTTTCAGATTCCACAGGTTTTGCCTTTTCTTCCAGGGGAAAGCAGTCCCGTGGCGGTTGCCAGCGGAGAACAAATTAGGATGACTCACTCTTCTTCTCGCCTTTGTCCCACGCGATGCCTGCCTCCTTCACCTGGGCGGTGATGCCCAGCATCATGGAGACCGTCAGCAGGTCGGTTATCTGGATCACAAAACGCTCCTGTGGGAGAGGGGGAGAGAGAGGGGGAAAGAGAGGGAGCGAGAGTGGGAGAGAGAGGGGGAAAGAGAGGGAGCGAGAAAAGGGGAAAGAGGGAGCGAGAGAGAGAGGTAGAGAGAGGGAGCAAGAGGGAGGGAGAAAGAGGGTTAGAGAGAGGGAGAGCGAGAGGGAGGGGAAAAGAAGGAAAGCGAGAGAGAGAAGGCAAAAGGAGGAGAGAGGTAGAGGGGGAGAGAGAAAACAAGAGGGCGCAAGAGGAGGGGGAGAGAGAGAGAGAGGGAGCAAGAGGAGGGGGGAGAGAGAGAGAGGGAGCAAGAGGAGGGGAGAGAGAGAGAGGGAGCAAGAGGAGGGGAGAGAGAGAGAGGGAGCAAGAGGAGGGGGGAGAGAGAGAGGGAGCAAGAGGAGGGGGGAGAGAGAGAGGGAGCAAGAGGAGGGGAGAGAGAGAGAGAGGGAGCAAGAGGAGGGGGGAGAGAGAGAGAGGGAGCAAGAGGAGGGGGGAGAGAGAGAGGGAGCAAGAAGAGGGGGGAGAGAGAGAGAGGGAGCAAGAGGAGGGGGGAGAGAGAGAGGGAGCAAGAGGAGGGGGGAGAGAGAGAGAGGGAGGTAGAGGAGGGGAGAGAGAGAGAGGGAGCAAGAGGAGGAGGGGAGAGAGACAGAGGGAGCAAGAGGGGGGGGGGGAGAGAGAGGGAGCAAGAGGAGGGGGGAGAGAGAGAGGGAGCAAGAGGAGGGGGGAGAGAGAGAGAGGGAGCAAGAGGAGGGGGGAGAGAGAGAGAGGGAGCAAGAGGAGGGGGGGAGAGAGAGAGAGAGGGAGCAAGAGGAGGGGGGGAGAGAGAGAGAGAGGGAGCAAGAGGAGGGGGGAGAGAGAGAGAGAGGGAGCAAGAGGAGGGGGGAGAGAGAGGGGAGCAAGATGGGGAGAGAGGGAGGGAGAGAGAGGGAGGGAGTAAGAGAGGGAAGGAGAAAGAGGGAGAGCGAGAGGGGGAGAGAGGGAGCAAGAGAGGGGGAGAGAGAGAAGAGGAGAGAGAGAAAGGGAACGACAGGGGGGGGGAGCGAGAGGGATCAAGAGGGAGAGAGAGGGAGAGAGATCATAAGGGTGGGAGACCACCCAGCCACCACCACACCAGCGACCCCAAAGTGCTCATTGGTTCCTCAAGCCATTACAGGTAATGCACTAGCGCCTTGGGGCCCTTTTCACACTCCCTCCTGGTCATAAAGGATGTCCAGCTGGTCTGAGTCTTCCTAACTATTGTTTCTCCACACCTCATATATTGCAATGTGTAAAGTATGTGTATGTATGGTACGGTCTAGTACTGACTTTTGTAATGAAATGCCTTGTGATTATGTTGCAAACCAAACCAGGACAAATAAAGTGTCCATCTATCTATCTATCCCTCCATCCGTCTATATAACAAGCTTTTGAAGAAAAACCAAACCTTGAACTCCATCTCGGTGTAGGTGGTCTCCTTGCGCTCCTGCATCAGGCCCAGGCAGAAGGGCTGGAAGTTGATGTCGTGCTTGGTCTGCTTGACGATCTCGCGGAGCAGGGCCCGGGAGGCCCTCAGGTAGTCGTCCTTGTTGGTCAGCAGGTCCTGGAACACCATGGCTAGGAACTGGAGGCGCAGAAGAACCACAAACCAGCCAAACCTAGTCATTTCTGAAACCTTTTTCCAGGTGTGCTGTTGATGGATCGTTCAAAAATCCACCCCATAGTGACTTGCTAGATGGGAGTGTCCGACCCAAAAGTAGGACAGACGGATACCAGTTGGTACAGTCTGCTCAGCTGGTAGGTCTCTCTGTCCCTCATACATCTGGGAGGACACTAGACTTGTATACATCTATATTGTAATGGAGAATCATTGACCCCACATCTGGTGGTAAAATAAGGGGCCTCCATCAAGGACATTAATAATCTGCTATTTTCCAACAATATTTATTTGAACTATTTTGCTTGTGATGATCATTATGTCTCTCCTAACCCTCCCTTCGAAGGAGGGATCCCCACTCTGCCTTCCTTCTCGAGGTTTCTTCCTCCTTGATGATTTAAGGGAGTTTTCCCCTTAACCCTTTGCGGGACTAGAGTTAGGGGGAGGGGTCATAAACACATTGGAGACGAGCTGTTACTAAGGGATGTATGGTGACCCCTGAAACCGTACCTTGGGCGCCTGCTCGGGGCTGTGCTGCAGCAGGGTGTGCAGCGTCTGCATGTTGTTGGGGTTGCGTGCGTTGGAGAGCTCGTTGAAGATCACCAGCTTCACCATGGTGCCCAGGTTGTCCTTGTGTGCGTTCAGCAGCTCCCTTGGGTGGGGTTGGGGTTGGTGGGAGGGTCACATGCAATAACCTGCGGTTAGTTTCACGGAACAAAGAGCCAACAAAGGGGACAATACCCAGAGGGAAGCGTAGCGGGGACGTGAGCGCCACCGTGTGGACAGACCTGACGCAGCGCATGTAGTGGTTGAGCAGCACTTTGGGCTTCAGGCGGATCTTGATCAGGACGGAGATAACCTCCATGTCGTCAGCGCCGTGCGTGTTGCAGTTCATACACATGGACATGAGGAGGTCCTGAGCTGGACGGTTCAGCTGTGGGTCACAGAGGGGACGACGTGTTGAGGGTTGGTGTTGTTGTTCTGACATACTATTTGGTCCTTTACCGGATACGTGTTTATCCCACGTAATAAAGCTGTGCCTTTTCTTAGACACAAGATATTAAGTGAGTGGACGGGGTTTTGCTTATTAAATTTTTTAAGAAAATAATAGCAATAATTACTGTGATTGCAGGGCAACACAGTACTGCTGTGTTTAGATTAGATTAGATTAAAATTTACTTTCATTGCAGCAAAAATAATTTGGCATCTAACCAGAGTGCAAATGTTGCATTAAAGTGCATTAAAGTGCATATATATACATATACATATATATATATATATATATATATACAGTATATATATATATGAACAGGTAGTATGAACAGGTAGTGCACAGGAGTATGCAGTTATATTAACAGTTGAAGATTTATATGGTAATGTTAATTTATATATGGTAAGTACAGTAAAACATATATAATAAAATAATTATTAATATATATATTAAATATATGATTAAATGTATACCCTGTGTCTATAACTTCTGTCTTCTAGAAGTAGATCCCGTTGCAGCAGATCCAGTTGTTATGCACACGGCAATAATGACTTCTTTCACATCAGCGTGTTAGCGTGTTAACACCTCCATAACACCTCCACTACGTGAACCTTCAAAGAACCTTCTATTAAGGCCTGGGAGGCCGGTCGGTGAGCCCCGGGGCTCCTGAGGGAGGGCCCCGGGGGAAGCTGGCGGGTACCTTGGGGTTCTGCAGCCACATCTCCAGCCTCTGCACGGCCATCAGCCGGGCCTCCTTGAAGCCACAGGTGGCGGTGAGCAGACGCAGCAGGTTGCGGGACACGTTGTCCATGGGCTGCCGGCGGTTCAGCTGGTCCCGCAGCACGTCCAAAACATAGTCCTCCACGCCCTCCGCCAGCTCCTCGTACCTGCAGTCACACACAGCGGGGTCAGCCAGGGGCACGGCCTGATGGCGTGCGGTGAACAATGTTCTGTACTGTCCTGCACTGAATTCATGATCATCTAAAAATCTAAATCTGAAGGATTGAATCCTCTTTATTGGTCTCATACATGTGGAGATGATACATGAAGATGGTTGGTGGATCGTCTGATCGTGTGTGTGTGTGTGTGTGTGTGTGTGTGTGTGTGTGTGTGTGTGTGTGTGTGTGTGTGTGTGTGTGTGTGTGTGTGTGTGTGTGTGTGTGTGTGTGTGTGTGTGTGTGTGTGTGTGTGTGTGTGTGTGTGTGTGTGTGTGTGTGTGTGTGTGTGTGTGTGTGTGTGTGTGTGTGTGTGTGTGTGTGTGCGCGTACCTGGGCATCACCTGCCCGTCGTCCTCTGGGCTCATCTTCTCCTCGGCGATCAGCAGCTCCGTCTGGCTGTCGTCCTCGTCCGGGGTGGAGGGATGGGGGCTGCTGCCTGCAAAACAACCACAAACACACACAGCCAGGAAAGTCCTTTAGATACATGGGAAACCCTAGTCTTTCGTGGGTGCATGCATCTACTTTAGCAGCTTGTGCAGTTTGAACGTGGTTTGTTTTCCTGACTTATAATATTTTTCAGTTGCTGCACCCTCTCTCTGGAACGCCCCCCACATCCGTCAGCCAACCACCCTGCCATCCTTCAAACAACCACCCTACCATCCTTCAAACAACCACCCTACCATCCTTCAAACAACCACCCTACCATCCTTCAAACAACCACCCTACCATCCTTCAAACAACCACCCTACCATCCTTCAAACAACCACCCTACCATCCTTCAAACAACCACCCTACCATCCTTCAGACTGTCTTTCTCCTGCTAAACATCCCCCCCTCCATCCAATGACTTTACATTTTTAATTATACATTTTATTTTTTCAATTGAATTGTATTTATTTATTTTATCATTATCAATTATCTTAGGTCTTTTATGTGCAATTTTACCTGTCTACATGTCTGAAAAACTGGACGGTGTCCAGAAAACACAAAAAAAAGCTTGAATGTATTATTATTATTATTATTATTATTATAATATGTGTCAATTTGTGGAAACTATCAGAACAACTAAAGATATAGGGCTGTGTATTCTACTCTAGAGGTTCTTCTCCCATCCCTAGCGTCTCACCTGCGCTGAGGTCGCCCCCCCCGGACCGGCCCGGGTCCACCTGCAGCAGCGTGCTCTTGGGGGGCATCTTGGTGCAGAAGGCCGTCTGGATGTTGTCCACAAAGATCTTGCAGTGGCTGCTGTCCACCCAGATCCTCTCGCCCAGAGAGTCCTCGATGTACACCTGTTCACAAACACAAAGGGTTGGCTCTTCTTTTATGGCAGTGGTTCCCAAACTGGGGGGCCGGGAGTTATGACAGGTGGGGGGGGACGCGGCAAGGCTAAATATATAAGATGTGATATCGTAAAGGTGACTTGTTCCTATTTAGATTTGCCGTTGCAGTTCTGTATTAATGACAGACAATGTTTTTAATCAATTCTACAGGCCTGTGAAAGCAGAGGATGTGTCTGAGAGGGTCTTTATGTGGGTGCATGAAGGTGGGGGGGGGGGGGGGTGGATATTTTTTTATCCATAAAAGGGGGGCCCTGCAGAAGACGTTTTGGAACCACTGTTTCATGGTATGTCTTTCTCACATTGCGTTAAGACTCTTACTTTGACGAAGATCTCCGGCCAGTTCTCATCCTCCTCATAGGCGGCCATCAGCAGGTTACAAGCCAGCACCGAGACGAGACTGTTGCCCTTGGCTTTGAAGTTGATGGAAGCGTCTCGGCGGAGCAGGCTGCACAACGCCTTCAGACAGGAAGTCACATGACCCGGAGAGAGAGTACAAAAATAACCCTCAATACAAATAAAAAATTAACAAAAATATGTAAACTGTTCTGTAACTGCTTTAAATATGCCCATTTATCATATTAAATTTGAGATTCAGATCTTTATTCACTAAAGCCCCAAATGGACAAGGAATGGCCTTGGTCAAGTATCGGCCTACGTTCATTGATTAAACTATGAATATACAAATATATCGGCGTGATAAAAGACCGCAGATATGAATAACAAATCAGTTTTGTGCAATTCTTATTACAACTGCAATGTGTGCAGTTAAAAGTGTGGGTGTGTGACAGGGCTTAAAGAAAAACCAATGTAATGGTTGAGAGGTGATAAAGGTCACCTCGATGATTCCTTCGGTGGCGAACACGTTGGGCTTGATCTTGGCCAGGAACATGAGGCTGAGGTACAGAGAGTTGTCGGGCTTGGCCCGGTTCAGCTTCAGCTGCTTCACCGCGCCACACAGCAGGCCCTCGATGCGGTCGTCGTTGCCCTCCGACTCAGCCGCCTCGATTTCGTCCAGCAGAATGGTCGCAGACACTACAGGGAAACAAGATGTACGTTTGTTTGTTTTCCTCCTTTCACACAGTGGTTCCTAAACTGGGGGGCGTGACCCCTATGGGGGGGGGGGGGGCAAGAGAACTACTAGTCACCAGAAGTCAACAAGCCTCCAAAAGCAGAACCAGTGCTCAGGTAAAAGTACAATAAGTTGGTAAACAATAGAACAATATAACTAACGACAGAGCAAACAAGCAAACAATCGAGGAACCACTAGATCTATTAGGTGCTAAGAGGAAGGATCAGGGTAGTGCTTGCTGAAGAGGTGGGTTTTCCCACCATGTCCTTCACCATCCCCAGTGGATGAACACAGAAAGCGACGTACCTTCGATGGGTATGACCGAGGGTTCCTTAATGGACGGGGATATGGCCCTCTTGTCGACGGCCGCCACTTCCGCCAGCCTCCCCAGGGAGCTGACCGGTGGTGTGGTGGACAGCTTGGGCCGCTTGGTGAGGCCGGAGTGTCCCGCGGAGGAGGGCAGCGCCGTGGACGTCTCCCGTTTGCGGTCGGCAGGGGCGGAGCTGGTGGAGGCCGGCTTCAGGAGGACGGCGGGCGCCTTGGACTCTCCCCCGCCTTTAGATCCCAGCGCGATGAAGTCTCCAGGGGGAGGGTGACCTGAGGGGGGAGGACAATGTATCAGAAGTTTGTACTTGCATTCTGCTTGCTCATCCTCACCACTTTGCCAACAGTAATGAAACTATGGCTAAACAATGAAGTGGAATATGGCCGAGAGCAATATCCAAAACAAAAGAGATGCAAAAAAGGATAAAATGGATGAAAAACGAAAATGTATATCTACAGCACTGTAGTGCCCCAGATACGCCCCGGCATAGAATTTAATCTCTCCAAATATAAGAAAACATATTTTTCGTACAGACCCCAAAAAATTTGTGAGTGTGTGTATGTGTGCCTGTGAGTGTGTGTCTCTGTGTGAGTGAGTGTGTGTGTGAGTGTGTATCTGTGTGTGTGTGAGTGAGTGTGTGTGAGTGTGTATGTGTGTGTGAGTGAGTGTGTGTGAGTGTGTATCTGTGTGTGTGTGAGTGAGTGTGTGTGAGTGTGTATGTGTGAGTGAGTGAGTGTGTGTGAGTGTGTATCTGTGAGTGTGTGTGTGTGCGTATCTGTGTGTGTGTGTGTGTGTGCGCGCGCGCGGACGGACCTGACGGCTTGGCGGCGCTGGGTCGCCGCAGGGCGGCGGGCTTGGGTCGGTTCATGGTCCACCGTGGAGACCCTCAGACCACCAGGGAGGTTCTTCTACGCGGTATATGTGTTTATCTAGAAGTAGTACAAGTGTATGTTTCCGCACATGAGCCACTACATGGTCAAAGTAATCAATCACATGAAAAAGACTAGGGACTAAACACTGGACTGATCGGTCTATCGATTAGGAGCATCGGAACAAGACAGACAACTGATGCTAAAGTTGAAATGGGCTATTAAGTTAATATGGGCTATTCGTACAGCTTATCGACTTAAAAAAGCCAGAAATGTGATGTCCAATGTCCAAATTAAATGAGGTAACTTTGTTAAACTAACTAGAAGAAGGACCGGAGCAGCACGTACGACGCATAGCAACAATGAGCTTAGAAGCTCTCATCATTCATAAACCCGCGTATCAAAGCCAAGTACAAAGAGGTTATTGCTCACATGTCGTTGCGTTTCATGAAGTGTATTTCATTGAATGTTTTCCCTTCAACCTTTTTATCATTTATAGTACAACCATTGGTGTATTATTATTATTATAAGAGCAGTACTACATGTACGTTAGCGAGCTCTCTTCTTCTCGGCGTCAATTGATAGACGCTAGAGCAACAGAAGAGTTCACACCGCCACCTACTGGCGTTAGGTAGAACAAGGTTTTATAGATTATAAATAAAATATTATAATTAAAAACGATTCATAATTCCGAAAGAGAGGAATACTAACAAAAAAATAAACAAACTAAAAACTAAAAACAAAAAACAAAAAAATTTGATTTAAAAAAAGTGTTCCAGCCTTTTCTTTCAGTCAAATAATTCATAGCTTTTAATGAGTTTGACCAAAGCTTTCATCTTTATCGTATTACCATACTGTCAGGCGGTCCCTCTGTTTCAGTAAGCGGTCATTATTGTATATAAATACAATTAAATTAAATAGCGTAAAAGTGCCACATGAAACCTACATACACCATCATATATACGCTACCGTACCAACAAAAAGCATTAAGTTAAACAGACAGAACTGCATGTATACCGACTGGCCACGGGGTGGCAGTAGTGGGCTGCTCTCAAACGACCCACAGCTGCTGCTGAGTTAACGAATAACAAAGACGAATGACGACATTTACCCCATGCCTGGATAAAGAACAACCTCATGAGAAATCATCCGCTGTCTGGGCCTGTGTGTGTGTGTGTGTGTGTTCATTTTGTCATGGTTCGCATTGTTCTGCTTCTCATTTGTGTTGACGGTAACTGTGGGAAAATAACCCTGACAAGTTATATTTGGGGCTTATTTTACAGAAAGGGAGAGAGAGAGAGAGAGAGAGAGAGAGAGAGAGAGAGAGAGAGAGAGAGAGAGAGAGAGAGAGAGAGAGAGAGAGAGAGAGAGAGAGACATAAACATCTTCTTTCCTCCCAGCAGTTATGTATTATTATTATGATAGTTGGGGGTGTGTAGATGTGCCGGTGACACGGTGCCGCTCCGCCTCCCCTCGGGGATGTTCCTCATCTCTGCGTCGGGTCCCGCTTGGAGTCTAATCAAAACACAATGGACACAGACTGTCCCTTAATTATGTCACACAGTACTGCACCTTTTATTTGATATTTTATTATTATTTTTGTTCTTTGCACGGTGGCCATTGGGGCCGAAAACACAACACTCCATACATTTAGCATAGTATAGTATTGTTGAAATTCAGGGTGTGTGTGTGTGTGTGTGTGTGCTACTAGCTCCTGTACCTAGGCATCACCAATGGGGTAGGGGTCCGGTGGAAAGGGGGGAGAAGGTAATTGAAGGTAATTGAGTCTAATATAGTTTTGTATTTAGTAATGCATGGGGGGGATCTGAAGAGAAGAGCGCCCCTGACAGCAGGGGGGGGGGGGGGGGCGACCACAGGCCGCAACAGCTGCCTCCGCCATCACCGAGGAGGAGGAGGAGGGAGCTGTGTAACAGTTTCCATGCGGCGACGAGATGCCAGTTCATTACGTCACGTGTTTTCGGGTGAAAAAAAGAGAGAGAGACGGGGGGAGAGAGAGAGAGAGAGAGAGAGAGAGAGAGAGAGAGAGAGAGAGAGAGAGAGAGAGAGAGAGACTTTTTATGGAATGTTGAGTCAGTAATCCACATTTAATTCCCGTGTCACGCAAAGTCCACAATATGTTCAAAAACATGTTTTTTTCTCCCTCTTGCACGTCACCGTCAGTGTTTTCCCTCTCGAATGTTCTCCTCGCTCAGCCTGGAGAGGGAGAGGCTCCAACCAGACACCATGAAGAACACCGTCTAACGGAGATGACATTAGATGACATTAGATGACATTAGATTACGCTAGATTAGATTCTAATGTATTGTCACTGTACAGCAGAAATTCAGTACAGCGAAAGGAATTTGCCATCTAACCAGAGTGCAAAGGAGGGAGGGGAGGGAGGGAGGGGGGGAGGAGGGAGGGGGGAGGGAGGGAGGGAGGGGGGGAGGGAGGAGGGAGGAGGGAGGGGGGGATCCCAGGAGCAGCAGGTGGCTCTCTGTCTTTGTGCCGGATGGCATGTCTGAGCTCAGCCCCCTGAAACAGAGATCAGTGACTCAGTTTCACTTCCTGTAATTCAAAACACGCCGAGTAAGCGAACAGATCACTGGACTGTACACTGAGGGTCTCTCTCTCTCTCTCTCTCTCTCTCTCTCTCTCTCTCTCTCTCTCTCTCCACCCCCTCTTCTCTCTCTCTTATCCCGCTCCCATCTCTCTCTCTCTCTCTCGCTCCCTCCCCCCTCTCTCTCCCTCTTTCTCCTACCCTCTCTCTGCCTGTCTCTCCTACCTCTCTCCGCCTGTCTCTCTCTCCCTCTCTCCGCCTGTCTCTCTCCCCCTCTCCCTCGGTCTCTCCCCCTCTCTCTCCTCTCTCTCTCCTCTCTCTCCCCCTCTCTCTCCTCTCTCTCCCCCTCTCTCTCTCTCTCCCCCTCCCTCTCTATCTCCCCATCGTCCAATGAACAGTTGAGACTGTAGGCTAATTCATTAAATACAGTGAATATGTCTGTCCTCCTTTTGCCTGTGAGACAGTGCATATATATATATATATATATATATATCTCAATAACACCATAACTAGACACATGTGCTTCTTTTGTTCGGCCCTCTCTCTAGGCGCCCCCGGGGGTCCACATGATCACATGATCACATGACCACATGATCACATGACCTTAGATTTTGAGCTTTCCATTTCATTCTGCTTTCTGGTGAATTGCCTACGAGACGCTTCAGGGATGGATGGAGGGCGTCTCCAGGACCCTGCGTGGGTTCAGGCTCTCCTGTGGAGAGCCAGGCAGGCATGGACCTGACTCATCCCCCCATGAGGTCATCGCCGGGGGGCTTTCACCTCCAACCAACCAGGCCTAAGCAAGGGGAGAGGCTCCTAGAGCCTGACTCTCCAGTCAATGAGTTCCACCTGTAGTTCCAGGTGGTAGTGGTGGTGGTGGAGGGGGGTATATTAGTAGGGTAATAACTTAAATAACCTTTAACCTAAAACACAGGAACATGTCCGAGAGACATATTATGGGATACGTGGAGGATATATTTGTGCCATAATTGCAAACACGTCATCCATGTGTCACTTTGGTTTTTACCTCTGCCGCCATCGAAGATGGGGCCGAGGTTCTGTGTTCTGTGTTCGTCTGTTTGTCTGTCTGTTAGCAAGAAGAGAACTCTTTGAGTTTTGTGGACACAACTTGGTGGTTAGATAGCTTATGGAACAAGGAACTAATTGATTCCATTTCTGGATCACAGATCCGGATCCAGGGGACTTTTTGGGTGTGGCGGGAGGTATGCGCTCCACTGCGTTCTCTACTACGTTTCATCCCTAATCACTTAAAAGGAGTGACTTTAAAGCCTGATGTGTAAAGTTATATATCTTGTGTTCTTTCTGTGGTTACAGTGCAAGAAGATTTGTGTGTAAATGCAAACGCCGCCCTATGTTTGGTCTACACGGAGTCCGTGGGCCTGGAGCCATATATGACCTGATGAGGCGTTATCCCCCGGAATAGACCGACAGTTGGCTGCCAGAGGAACCCTGGAACAACAGTCCTGCACGCTGGGGGAGGAGCCTGACTCTCCACTATCCACACAAGGCTTCGATATGCACACACACGCACACGCACACACACACACACAGACACACACACACACACAGAGACAAACACACACACACGTACATACACGCACACACACGCAGAGACAAACACACACACGCACACACACATGCACACAGAGACAAACACACACATACATACGCAGAGACAAACACACACACACACAGAGACACACACACGCACGCACGCACACAGACAGACACACGCGCACACACAGACACACACACACACACACACACACAGAGACAAACACACACACACAGAGACACACACACGCACGCACGCACACAGACAGACACACGCGCACACACAGAGACACACACACACACACACATAGAGACAAACACACACACACGCACACAGACACACACACATTCCTTATGAAGGGAATGCTGAATCTCAGTCAGATGGCTGACTTATGATGTGGTGAGTTATGATGAGGGTGGACGCAGCAATCATCTCCATGACTGACTCCAAACCCTTAATAACGCCGTGTGAATTAAAGTACATTTTAAAATGTATTTATCTGGGTTGGATAAAATAATAATGACGACATCACGCCATATGTTTAAGGTATAGGACAAAAACACACAAAAAGGGTACAAATGAAATACTATTCAATTAAAAACATTACTTTAGTTTAGTAGAAAGGTTTATGCAAGTAAGCACGGGCCTACGTATTTTTCGTGTAATCTATTTATGGCCTCCCCGTTAGCCCCCCCCCCCCCTCCCCGTTAGCCACGCCCCCTCCCCCCGCCCCGCCCCTTTCCAGACTCACGTCAGCACAAAGTTATTTTCATGAATGGAGGGGGCGGTCACGAGGAATGGGTTACGTCGTCGTGAGCGCTCGCGGAAGCAGAGCGTGGAATGTGGACACATTATTGTGTTGTTGTTGTTGTGGGGTTAATTTAGTCGCGCGGGATCCGACGTGGCTCGCTCGCGTGCTCCTCCGCATCGCTCCAAAACCGACCAACAACGTCAAACTTTTAAAAGAAACTTCCAGAAACTTCTTCTTGTTCGGAGTTTATTTACGAACATTCCCGCCGCCGATCTCCGCTGTTTGAAGAGGTACGCTCGTTTATTTTCCTTTGATCTTTTGACGTTATTTTCTATAAGTCGTCTCGCACGTTCTCACGGTTACGCGAGCGCGCGTACGTCTCTCTGTGAGTGTGAGTGAGTGTGTGTGTGTGAACACATGTCCCTTTAATACTTCGTGTTCATGCTGAGTTATGATAAATAGTTCCCTGTTCGAACCCTTGTTACGTGTTTTAACGTCGCGAGAGAGTCCAACACAACTCCAATAACGTTGAATAAAATACAAAAAAAAGTATATTTATTTATTTATTTTTACGAATGTAGTGAGAACCCTAATCGAAGTCTGGATGTGTGTTTCGTGCGCGACATAATTTACAGATTATAATTGATTTTTATATTTTTATATTTTTGTATATATATATAAATAAATAATATATATATATATATATATATATATTTTTAACACACTGCCTACTTATTTGAAGTGGCCACACACACACACACACACACACACACACACACACACACACACACACACACACACACACACACACACACACACACACACACACACACACACACACACACACACACACACACACACACACACACACACACACACACACAGTAAAGTTAACTGTAGGTGACCGTTAGCGTAAAGGTAAACAGCGGTTAGGCCACATGGTGTTTTATGATAGTGAGACCCTGACTGACGACATGGCGGGGAAACAACACGTGGTCTGGGACAAAGGGTGAAGAACCTTGTTGGGACCACCGGGACAGAGAGGAGACCTCAGACCTTGATCTGCAACCACACACACA
This sequence comes from Muraenolepis orangiensis, assembly GCA_027704905.1. NCBI lineage: Eukaryota > Metazoa > Chordata > Actinopteri > Gadiformes > Muraenolepididae > Muraenolepis > Muraenolepis orangiensis. Next base: position 28,792,736 of record CM051012.1, on the reverse strand, counting down.
GAACACGCAAGGGGTCAACACAATAGTAGTAGTAGTTATTACTGATATGAATACTAATAATAGTAATAATAATAGGCCTGCATGTTTTCAAAACACAACACACTGACAACTGACAGTGGAATGACATGCTCCTCCTCCCCTCCTATAGTCCACAGGGGGGGGGGGGTTGGCTTTAGATGTTGTTGAGATGTTAGGTTTTAGTTTAGTTAGTACTAAATTAGTACTTTAGTACTTTTAAAACGGCCTTCTTCTTCACTCCCACCCCAAAATCCACCTTGTGTTTTCCTGTGCATGTTTGTATGTCACCATGTTTTTGGTAAAGCATCTGTGAGTATACCTTGGAAAAGCGCTATATCAATAACTTGATTGTTATTAGTATTATTATTATTATTATTGTTATTATCTTGATGGGTATATGATTTTAAACAACCAACTTTGCAGCTGCAGCAGTTTAAAGGTGATTGATTACAATGATGAATGAGGCAGTTTTAGTGTTTTTACCCTTTATACTTTAGGATGACGCAGGAGAGCAAATACTTTCATTATTTCCGACTGTCACTCCCAGTGTGATGACTCGGTGATCCGGGGGGGAGGGAGGGAGGGGGGGGGGGGGGGGGGCAGTGAGTCACGGTGTGGACGGGCCATGACGGGGCAACTGGATCACAATGAATAGAGATGTGTGTGTGTTATACAGAGTGTGTGTGTGTGTGTTATACTGTGTGTGTGTGTGTGTGTGTGTGTGTGTGTGTCATTTTAGATTAGATTAGATTATAATGTATTGTCATTGCACAGCACGGAAAGTACAGCGAAAATAACTTGGCATATAATCCCAAAGGTCCCACATATTGCAGTAAAGTGCATAGTAATACATCATGTACAGTGGTGAAGGTTAAACAAGTAGTACAAACTGTCTACTAGGTATAAAATAATTTAAGATGATATTTAATTGAAGTGTTTGTCGTATAGGCTCCTCCCACGCTGTTGTGGTTTTAAAACAAATGTAAAAACGACTAAAGATTTAGGAGGTTTATTGATGACTCATCACCACCAGCCCCGCAGAGAGCGCGAGCTAGCTAATCACAGACGGGGGCGGGGGGGCGCCGTTAACGTCAACATCTGCTGACGTTAACGTCGACGTCGGGGCTGACGTCAAGGCACGCGCTTACGTCAAACTTGCGTGTTCGGATACTTCTATAGTGATGGAGGGGCCCTCCGCCCAAGCACGAGCACTTCTTCCAGACTCAAGACTTATTTTTAGGCTATTTGTTGTGCCAGTTATGACGGCAACATTTCGGCAAATTACATCTAATATCTAAATATGTATACATATTTACGTGTCTAAATATATAAGCTTGCTGTCACAATACTCCCCGAGTTAGGAAACATAGTTATTATTATTATTATTATTATTATTAATTAATAATAACAACAACAACAACAATAGTAGTAATAACATTTAAAACAGTTAAACGTGCCTTCAAACAACATGCAGGCCTGTTGGGTAACATGTGTCTACAATTGCTACCTTCTTCTATTCTCCAATGGAAACTGTGTGTGTCTACGGTGAGGAGGAGGAGGAGGAGGAGGAGGAGGAGGAGAGAGGAGGAGGAGGAGGATGCCGTTTAAAAAAAAAAGTTTTTCCTAAAGCGCCCGTCCACCCGTCCCAGGGCGTTAATGACCCTCACGGCGGTGGAAGCGGGACAGGTATGTCCTTGCTCAGGGCGAATGCCTGGCATTCCGTTCCAATTCCCTGTATTGTCCCTGTATTCCAAATGATAGCCTCTCTCCCTCTCCTCCCACACCACCCCCCCAGCTTTCCAAGGAACCCTGTACTTTTCCTTCCTCCCTCCATGTGAAACAGCGGCGGGGGGCGGTGGAGGGGGGGGGTTTCCAGGAAACGTCAGTTGAGAGAGAGGGTGTGATTCCCTGCCGCTCGCTGTCGCTTTCAGCCCGTAAACAGGGTGACTCACGGCTCAGCTATGCTCCTTCCCTGCTCCCCTTCGCCCTGTGTAAACCCCCCCCCCCCCCCCCCTCCTCTGGAAGATAAGTACCATCCAGCTGCACCGACAACCCCAACCCTCCCTCCCAGTGCAGGACACGCTACACCGGGACTAACCATCAGGCGGGGGGAGAGGCGCTGGTTTAGGAGAAGGGAGGGCAGTGAAACAAGCAGGGGTCTTCTGTGGCCCCCATGCGTGTTCTCAATGAGCACCGAGAGGGAAGAGACACAGGGCTCGGGTTTCCCTAAAGACATGTGGGCTCCTGCCTTTGATTCGCTGTTTATTGAAGGAGGCGGCCGCTCGGGGCCCTCAAGACGCTACCTGCTTACGGCTTAAGTACCTTAAGAACCTTGAACCGTAGCGGATTCCAGACATAGCGCTGTAGTAGTCGTCTTCTTCTTCTTCTTCTCCTTCGTCTGAGAAGAACTCAAATGTGACATCTTTTGAATTGGTTTCATTGATCTTTTGCTAAGGCATGTTTTGTATAGTCTCCGACCCCAATCAGGGCATGTTCTGCTCGCAATGTACATTACATTACAGTACAGTCATTTAGCAGACGCTTTTATCCAAAGCGTCTTACAATAGTGTGTTTCAGGAAAGGAAGGTAAGAGAACAACTCGTCACCAGAAGTCAAAAGTGCATTTCATTCCGAAGTCTCCAAGAACTGAACCAGTGCTCAGGTAGAAGTACAATAAGTTCAGGTAAAAGTACAGTAAGGTAAAAGTACAATAAGTTGGCAATCAATATCTAGAACAACATCTACCTAACAATCTACTTAGATAATTGACTTATTAAGACACTAGTAAAAGTGATAATGTATGACAATGTCAGCGTCTGGTTGGCTCATGAGATAGATCCAGCAGAGGAGGCCCCCCGTGTCCCTGATGTGGTGTTGATATGGAGGTATTTGTGAAGCTAAAGTATAGAGCATCGTACCCACAGAGCCCGTTTACCTTCTGAGCAGCTAAAGTATATATCGGATACTAAACACCCGGAACCACTCCGGTCAAATAGCACCTCACTAAGATTACAAGTAAAGTCGCAGTTGCGCCTCCTCAGACTACCTTGTGTATTTGTGTGGTTGTAAGGATATTCTAAGCTTGTCGCCTGTTTGTGTGTGTCTGCGTGCGTGTGTGTGTGTGTGTGTGTGTGTGTGCCTGCACGCAAGCAAGCATGCATGTTTGGTTCAGTAAACGGTGCGGTTTTGATAACCGCTCGCAGTCGCAGAGAGCGAAGAACTGTTTCTGAGTTAGTGTTTGTTTTTGTTTTGCTCAAAGGAGCCCAAACAAGAGATAGCCAGGTCAGCAGCTTCTTCACCCTCGTCACTCCTGTCTAGAGAACACTTAAGTTGTTTACATGTGTGCAGGGCAAATTGTGTTTGTTTGGGCAAGACAAGGGCAGGAGGCAGCTCTGAATTCCAGACATATTTAAGCACTTCACTGCCGAGGTTTCTCACAAGGTGGGGTTGTCTCCGGTGAGTTAGTTCTTTAGTTCTGACAACAGAGTGCAAAGAAGAAGACACAATACCCCTTTACAAAGTCAGCGGAGTGTGTTTCTATTGTGTGTGTGTGTGTGTACATGGGTGGATGTGTGCGCATGAGTTGTTTACACCTGTGATAATTGATGTTGCTTTGTGTGAGTGGCAGAATACGGCTGTGTCAGCGCCTGTGATGACGGTTCATGGTCACATCTCCTATCTTTTATAAATAACTCCTGGGATTCATTGACAGATGAGACAGATGAAAACTCTCGATAAGTGTTCTTACATAGAGATATTTGTGCACATACTTTTACACATGCACACATTGAAGTTTTGAGAGAGGGAGATAGGCTTGTGAGGAGGGAGAGAGGCTTGGAGAGAGAGAGAGAGGCTTGGAGAGAGAGAGAGAGGCTTGGAGAGAGAGAAAGAGAAAGAGAGAGAGAGAGAGGCTTGTGGAGGTAGAGAGGAGGGGAGAGAGTCTTGTGGAGGGAGAGAGGGAGGGGGAGAGAGTCTTGTGGAGGGAGAGAGAGAGAGAGAGAGGCTTGTGGAGGAAGAGAGGGAGGGGGAGAGAGTCTTGTGGAGGGAGAGAGGGAGGGGGAGAGAGAGGGAGGGAGAGAGGCTTGTCTAGGAAGAGGGAGAGAGAGAGAAGCTTGTTGTTGAGAGGGTTTCTGTGATCTTCTCTAAGGTATAGACTATGGGGGGACAGGACACAACCCCAGTGACAGCACCCTTCTTCTGCCGGAGGAACCTACTCAGGGACTCCATCACTGCTGGGTAACATAAACAGAACGAGGCGCCCAGAGTGTGTCAGAGGGTTCTGTGTATCTCTCTGTTTGAAGTGTAGTGCCGTCTGTTTACTCTCTCTCCTTGGCGGAGGAGGAGAGGTGCTTCTCCCACTGGAGAAGCACCTCTCTCCTTGGCGGAGGAGAGAGAGGAGAGAGGTGCTTCTCCCACCGGAGACCTGAAGGCCTTTTAAGTTCTAGTATAAACACCCGTCCCATTTCAGTCACTTTATGCAATGGCTTTTGCAGCATTTAGACGGTGACGGGGTGTGGCTAAGTGGTTTGTTCTGTGTGGCTAAGTGGTTTGTTTAGGACGGGCTGCAGCGCTGCTTTCAGCGGCCTGAGTCCAGGTCATCCCCTCCCTGCTGAGTCACACCCTGCCACCGTCCACCGTCCTTCTCTCCCCTCCCTCTGACCGCGGTATTACTTCCATCACATGTCCACTTAACGTGTGTCTATGTGTCTGTGTGTGTGTGTGTGCTGGGGACTAAATATATCCACCAGGGTTTAAATAAGGGCATCATGGCGTGGCCCAGGAAAAGCCCTGGGTGTAAAAGGACCCCGAGCGGCAGAAGGCGATGGCTTAAATCCATCGATTGTCTCCCCTTGTGTGACTGTGGAGGAAGGAATGCGCCTCTGTGACACTCGGTCTTCTGGAATGTTCCACAGGCTGCTGTCGCTGTAAAGTCCAAGAGGCGTAAAACATGGCGTGCTGATGTAATGGTCTGTTGGACCGGCTCTTCAGTGACTATGTCAGGGTTTTTTTTTATCTTGAACTGATAATATATCATAATAACCTCCGCCATTGAAGATAGGAGGTTATGTGTTATGAGCCAGACATCTCTGAAAGTTATGTACGGAATAGGCCGAAAGTTGGTGGTTTGGATTACTTATTGGCCAAGGAAGAGTTGATTGTTGATTTGGTGCAGATCTGAATCCGGATCCAGGGGACATTTTGGTGTGGCAGAGCGCTCTACTGAGGGCCCTCTAGTATCAGATGTGACTTTGTGATGTGTGTGTGGTGTTTGGTGTGTTGTGTGAGTATATGCAGAACGTTCTTGCGCAACCATAGTGTTGTTTTTTCTTGACCAACCCATAGGCGCTCTGTCGCCTGCCGAGGTTATGAATGAGACTTGTTTACCCTTTGCGGGGACCATGTGACTCAAACTCCCACGCCCATTGGCAGGGCTGTTTCCATGGCAGCAGCCCGAGCATGGAACAGTGCGCTGGCAGTCGGTTTAGAATGCAGGTCCTGTAATGGAGCCTGGCTTAGTGTGTGTGTGTGTGTGTGTGTGTGTGTGTGTGTGTGTGTGTGTGTGTGTGTGTGTGTGTGTGTGTGTGTGTGTGTGTGTGTGTGTGTGTGTGTGTGTGTGTGTGTGTGTGTGTGTGTGTGTGTGTGTGTGTGTGTGTGTCTCACAGGATCACAGCACAGCAATCTCTTGTTTTGGCCATTGGCAGCGGTCACTTAAGCATACCTAGCGTTGTTGTGTATACTGTACAGAGAGAGACAGACAGACAGAGGGGCAGACAGACAGACAGAGGGACAGACAGACAGACAGAGGGACAGACAGACAGAGAGAGACAGACAGACAGAGGGACAGGTCGGTTTAAACACCTCCCCTGGAAAAGAAGCTCAGGTACCACACTTGTCAAGGTGGCGACAGTGCAGAGATCCAAAATAGCCCGGCGGTGGCCTGGCCTGTTTCTATTTGGGTTTTGTCTGGTGAAAGGCATGTTGGAGAGGCCCTCCTCCCAGAGGTTAACATGGGCCACGGGCTACCGCCGCTGCGGCTGTCTGTGCCGGTAACTCACGGTGCTGTACTGACCTCTGTTGGCCATGTATGGTACTGACCGACCGATATTGACCCTGCATCAATGCTGTGGAATGTTGTTGTGGCGTCCTTTCACATTGATTGAAGAAAAAAGGATCAATCGAGAGGGACTTTCGGACCACACTTTGAACCCCCCGGCCTAATTTTCAGTGTATTTCAGTTTGTTCTTTCCCATAACAAAATGCATGAGAAGCAATTATTTTTAACATTGACCTTTTCCCCCCCACAGGGACTTCTGTGAAGTTCTGGCCAGTTGTCTGCATGCAGGGTATGACGACTCATTTCAAAACAAGCAAAACGTTAAAGGTACGTCCAAAGAGTTATCAGTTGTCTCGTCTGTCAAATTCTGCGTTATTTATAAGCGTGTAAACGTTTAGTTAGAGCCGGTTCCCACTTTGCCGTCCCCCCAGGTCAAGAAGGAGGAGGAGGGGGAGAATGCTCCGGCGCTCAGCGACGACGAGCTGGTGGGCATGTCCGTGCGGGAGCTGAACCAGCACCTGCGCGGCCTCACCAAGGAGGACACGGTGCGGCTGAAGCAGCGCCGCCGCACGCTGAAGAACCGCGGCTACGCGGCTAGCTGCCGCATCAAGCGGGTGACCCAGAAGGAGGAGCTGGAGCGCCAGAAGTGGGACCTGCAGCGCGAGGTGGACAAGCTGGCCCGCGAGAACGCCAGCATGCGCCTGGAGCTGGCCGCCCTGCGCGCCAAGTACGAGGCCCTTCAGTGCTTCGCCCGCACCGTCACCTGCGGCTCGCTGGGGCCGGGCAAGGTGGGCGGGGCCACCAGCGTCATCACCATCGTCAAGTCGGCCAAATACAACAGCAACAGCAACGCCACGCCGTTCTCGGCCGCCTCCTGAGGGGGGCGGGGTCGTAGGCCCTACCAGCCTTGACCCCTGACCCCTTGACCCTGCCCTGCTCATCCTCCACTGCTGGGGGAGGAAGCCCAGTGGTCATGACTCCACGGAGGATGCGGCAGGTTGCCATGGCGCCTGCGTTACATCACGTTCACTACTTCTTTATATCCGTCCGTTTCCCTTTTTCCCCGTCGTCGTCATTGTCTGCACCGTGTGAACCCCTGAACTCACCCCCTCACCCCCCATCCCCACCTCACCCCCATAGCCCATCCCCACCCTCACCCCCTCACCCCCCATCCCCACCCTCACCCCCCATAGCCCATCCCCCACCAAGCACCAGCAGTCTGTTCTGGGAGACCTTTCCTCCCAGGACACGAGTGTGTGCCACACTGTAGTGGCATCGCCCCGAGGCCACCGGGACGCTCGCCGTTAGCCATTAGCTACTGCAGCAGGTAAACAAACACCCGTGATGTGAGCGTTGTCTCGCCTCGCAAACCCCCCCCCCCCACTGAGAGCATGGCCCCCCCCCCCCCCCCCCCCCCCCCCCACTGAGAGCAGGGTGTGTTTTGTACCGGTGACCCGATGGAAATGGAGCCATTTTGATGCTTTCCCCTTCAAAGAAGAGTCAGGGATCAGTGTAAACATATAGGGTCTGGGTCCCGTTGGTTGATGTTCTACTTGAAACGTCAAACAAGGATATTCATTTGTAAAGTTTGTCAGAAATGTGTGTGTGTGTGTGTGTGTGTGTGTGTGTGTGTGTGTGTGTGTGTGTGTGTGTGTGTGTGTGTGTGTGTGTGTGTGTGTGTGTGTGTGTGTGTGTGTGTGTGTGTGTGTGTGTGTGTGTGTGTGTGTGTGTGTGTGTGTGTGTGTGTGTGCGTCGTCTCGCTCTCTCTCTTTTGAAATACGCAGACAGCACTGATCACTCACGGCAAATCAATTGTGACACAGAGAACCATATAAATAAATAAAGCGGCTACCCGGTGACAATGGGCACACATCCTCCCGTAATGGCTTGTATAAATCAACTGGCTGCCGTCCTAATTGTCAATCTGGCCATCGCACCAAATTACAGCTTCCAAGCGGATGTGAACCCGGGCCATTCCCGTCTCACACACAGACCCAGCGCTGAGTTGTTATCTCCTCATACATAGGCCATTTGCCGCCAACATTTCAAGACTGACAGATGGAGACTTGCGGACAAATGGTTTTTTTTGTGTAATATTTTTTGGTAATCTTTTCCCGTCCTCTCCGACCGTTAAAATGGCGGAACAACAGCTGTGCCTGTGAGATACACAGCGGCCTTCAGAACATCCTAAACCTGCGCAGACCAGCCACCTGTGCATCTTTCGTGCATTGGGGGAGATTTGTAGTTGAGGTGTAACCACTAATTGCGTTTATAGGTCAAGCGCCAAATTCCTGTCGTAAACGTTACTGTATATGACATTAGCCCAAAGCCGTAAAGAATCACTTACTTGTGAACATCTGCCTTGTTTTTGTACACAATGCCATTTTCCGTTTGGTCGCGGGTAATCCATATTGGATAGATTGTCATTATGGTCAACGGCCCTTCCCTCCCATGTACTTCCTGTATATTACAGACATATTTCTATGGCTCTATTTTCAGTAACATAAGAGATGTAAACCCACATGAAAAAACCAAACCAAACGCTCTCACCGGGCCTCTCGTCGTCAGACAACTCCGTCCATTGGTCTCGAAAGAATAACGCACCCACCCTTCCCCACCGCGGGGTCCAGGAGGCCATGGCGGTGGGCGTGAGGACGAGCGGTCAACGGTCACACTTTAGTTTAGTTTTTTCGAAAAACCCACTCCGAGAACCCCTGGCATCCACCACCTCCGTCCTGTCACACCGTTTACCGTCCACGATTTCTGAAATTCATTTTGACCATTTTTTTTCGTTGACTTATCCGGAAACAACATTCCCTCTGCGTAAGGAATAGTGGTAAAAGAGATTGTACACTGTTAGGGTTGGCTCTTTGCTCTTTGCTCTTCCCCCTTTGGTTCCACGGCTGCAGAGAGGAGGAAGGACCGCGGTGGGAAACGCTGCTGCTGTCAGGACCTGCTGCCACTCCTGCTCTTATGGCCTCTATTTTACACTTTGTGAAATTGTTGTTGTGTTTTGTCACCTCCCATGTGTGTGTCCCCGCCTTATATTAAGTTTTATATATATTATATATATATATATATATATATATATATTCATACATATTTTTCTATATTTATGTCTAGATGTTGATCTTTCACATTTTTTTTCTGGGAGTGGTGTGGCGGTGTAATCTGTCATTTTGTTGAATTGTTGTCGTTGCTGACCTTTTATTATTACAAGCAGGAAGGTTTTCCTACTTCACATTCAAATTGACGCTTTAAAACTACTTTTTATTTGCCACCCGTGCCCAACACCCGTCTTTTCCGGCATTTAAACTAAACTTTCTAAAGAATTTGTACTGTAATGACTTGTGCATGTAGATGGATGGATCAACTCTACAGGGGCCACATGAAATCAAGATCACACTATTGACTGAAAGGTCGCAATTATAAGCACTTAGTCCAACTGTATTTTATGCATGCACGTTATGTCTGTTTTCATATAAAACTTTAAAGCTATAAAATATTGAAAATATTGAGTATAGACGATGGCAATACAATATTCCCATGGAAAACCAGGTTGCAGATAAAATATGCAAAACCAAGATGCCTAAAATACTTCACCAGTGTACCACCATGCTATGTTGTTGTCTCATCATTGGTTCAACTTATTGACAAACGGTTTTATATTTTGTAAATGTAATCGTGTTTACTAATTACTAAATTATAAACCTTTCTATTTTTATATAGACTAGAGACTTTACATTTCCCCTTTCAAGAAGAGTTGTTGCTATAGGGATATTTAAGTCATATTTGATATTCAAGTCACAGCAATGCAACTTTTATAACGGTTGATGTTTTATAATAGTCTCCCATACATCCATGTTGATATTTTAATTCCATTGTGGGTGGATATTTGTTCTGTATCGAACTGATGTGGGTAACTCTTTTTGTAACTGTCACAAAATCCTAGACGGAAGTCATTCTAAAGCTGCTAAGACTTGTCTGCCCAAACCCACTGGGTTATGTTTAACGACTGAACCAATATATTATATATATATTGAATATGTATAGGTTATATATATATATATGATGTTTACATGACTTCCCGCATTTACATTGAACATTAACCAAATTACAAGGTAACGTTTTTGAAAAAACCCATACAATGCATTATGCTGACCTCATGTGGTGAAGTTTATAACATGAATAAATTAAAATGTTTTAATCATTCAAAGCATTTTTTTTTTTTTAACTATTTAATTCTTAATTCTTATAAGACATGAACATGACTTACAGACGGAGGGAGTACCGGGAGCTTTCCCGTTGGGTAATCGGTATAACAGACAAACGGCAGCAGTTGTGACCCACAGCGTAGTGACCAATAAGGTGGGCGGGCCTTTAATATGACCGCCCATGTTTAGATAGTTTCACTAGTAGTGGCTGACCAATTAACTGTGGTCAACGTGGCTTTGTCCCGCCCCTTTTACCAGACACTGCGTGCGCAGAGAGGAGCACGTTAGCTGCATACAAGATACAAGACACAAGAAAATGCTTACTCCCCATTCCCTCCCAAAGTATGAATAAAAATAAAAAAAGAACTATATATTGACGGATGATATTTACATGTTTTGAATTGTGCAAAAAGCATTAAAAAAAAAAAAGCATTGGCGGTAGACCTAGGCTAGGCAAGTTGTTTGCCTGTCAAAAGGGAGCTACCTAAACATGCTACAAAGCAGAAGGGTGGTGCTGAAAAGCAAAAGGGAAAGAAAAGAAAGTTCTCAAAATTCTCATTTGGACACATTAGTACAAACGTTTTTCATGCCATATTTTGTGAGAAAAACTACAAATTCCAGAATCTGACTAACCGGCGCTGCTAGCATGCTAGTAGTTTAAAATTTGAATGCAAACCTGCGAACAATAATCATTTTGTTGTAGGCTTAATGGTGTTACATGAACTCAAAAACTACTAATATCTAAAAAGTTTTTATGAGAATTACGGCCAGTGCCTCCCCATCCCCTCCCCTGGAGAGGGCCGCTCAGGTACAAATTCCCGGACCACTTTTTTGCCCCAGTCCACTCCTGCTTTCATCCCAGTTCTTTACAGAGTGCTCCATGTACCAAGGGGGTTTCTAGTGGAGCCTGTATTCATATTTAATGTTAAATTAAACATGAAGCACGTTGTACCTTTTCTTCACTGACCAGAGCTCATTAACCCTTTTCATCGTCAGAGTAAATATTGAATAAATTACTTATATCGTCAGCCCAAACTGTACCGGTCAACGCTTTGTAGTGATGATGAATGTGTGGTTGTGTTTGTTGTGTCGAGGATAACGTTGACAAGAAATATTAATGTAACTTGTTCCTTTCTATTAAGATTTAACTATGCATCTACTTTTTGTAAATTATAGTGTTATTTTTTTAATCTTTTTAATTATAGAACTGTCCTGTAGTTTTCACAGTGGCACATTTCCGTCTGGGAATATAAAGTACATTACATTTCATTACAGTCATTTAGCAGACGCTTTTGTCCAAAGCGACTTACAATAGTGCGTTCAAACAATCTACCTAGTAAGACGCTAGTACGCTCATAAAAAGTGATAAGAGGATGCGCTAGGAGGAAGGACCTGGGTTGTGTTTCGTTGAGTTTTCAGCCTGTGGGGGAAGATGGGCAGTGACTCTGCAGTCCTGACATCCGTGGGGAGTTCATTCCACCACTTTGAGGCCTCATGAATCTGGCCTCATACATCTTTTCTTGACTCCTAAGTCAAGGTGAACTTGTAGTGTTTTTTAGTGTGTTTAAACAGACACACCTCATCTCCCATCATGCTCTGCTCCTCCCAGAGCCTTACCTTGTGTGTTTTGTCTCTAGTGGTTGACCTGTGACCTGTACTATGGCGGCTGCCAAGCTGCTGCTGGCAGCCCTGATACTCCAGTCTCAGGGCGTGGGTGGAGCAGCCTTCATCACCTCCTTCATGTGTGCGCTGCGTGACTCCGTCAGCCAGCTGCTCCTCCACAGAGACCAGAAGATGGACCTGGAGCAGCTCTCTGACAGGTGACCAGAAGATGGACCTGGAGCAGCTCTCTGACAGGTGACCAGAAGATGGACCTGGAGCAGCTCTCTGACAGGTGACTGTTACTCTGTCATCTCAACGTTGATATGGATGTGATTGTGTAGTCCAGTGGTTTCCACTCTCAGCCAAAAGACTCTTTGATCCTAGAGGTTTGATCCTATTCTGTTAACTAAATCATCAAATGGAACGGATTAAACTGATACTCCGTGGCTACTGATGTTTACTATAGTTTGTCAAAACTGTTTTAAATTGAATGCAATATGTGTGTGTGTGTGTGTGTGTGTGTGTGTGTGTGTGTGTGTGTGTGTGTGTGTGTGTGTGTGTGTGTGTGTATGTGTGTGTGTGTGTGGTAAAATGGAAAATTCCTATGTAGCTTTGGTTTATCTTTTTCAAGGTTTTATTTGACTCAGAACCATCTGGGAAGTCGTGAACAGACTGCCAACTGCTAATTCCACTGCACCACTCATATAGTGTAATTTCTGGTTGGATTTTATATTTGACATTTTAAACGCCACATTGTCATTTCAAAGTTGGTGCTTTTTAGGCAGATGTCCTTTCAAAGATTTCAGGTTGTTTCTGACAATGGATAATAAAGTGCTGATATATAAGATAACTGAATGTGAAATAACCAACATGCTTCTTCATATTAGGATTCATGTCATGCATGGTGTTTATAATATCAGATATAAGATCTGACCACATTATGAGCACTGATGCAGTGGAGAGAGCGGTTGGTTAAAGGCTCAGAAGATCTGGGTTCAAGGACTGCAGCGGCAGTTTCATGGAACGGGAACCGCACCGCACTCGAGCGCAGAGCGCTTCAAAGGGCGGTGGGGACGGCCCAGTATATCGTTGGAGGTGAGCTCCCCTCCCTCCTGGATATATACAACCAGCGGTGCGTGGCCAAGGCCAAACGCATCATAAAAGACATTGCCCACCCCAGCCACCAACTGTACTCACTGTTACCGTCAGACAGGCGATACCGCAGTATCAAGTGACGTACACATTTTTAGAACTGCTGTCTGTCGTCGGGTATTGCACATAAGATTTTCACACCACTACTTTATACTTGTGTAAACTGTGAAGTGACAATAAACTTGACTTGAAACCTTTTACTTTTGGAAACCCAGCAAGTATCAGATAATAACCATCACACTACTCAATACTAGGTCCAATATTGACTGATTAACACATGCTAAATGACTACGTTATTATATTTAAAATAAGACGACCTCTGACCTTTAGGGGATTAATTAAGTTTCACCTTACCTTAAAATCCTTGTTGGGGCGTCGCCATGGCAGTGCCGCTCCTCTGGTCATCATGTTAACAATACATAATACAATATGAATAAATGATTAGAATTACTTCAATACTAGTATACCAACATTAATTAATACTAATAATATAATATAATAACATATACAATCATGATAAAACAACAGAAAACTCTTAACTGTTCAAGGGGTTCACATACTTTCGAGCAGCACTGTATATATTTAGCATTTACTTGGAACAAACATGGAACACAATTCCAGGACAATTCTGACAAACTATAGTAAACATCAGTAGCCATGGATTATCAGTTTAATCCGGTTAATTTGATGATTTTGTAAACCCAGAGTCTTTTGGCTGAGAGTGGAACTCCCTAACCACTAGACTACACATCCATATCAACGTTGAGATGACAGAGTAACAGTCACCTGTCAGAGAGCTGCTCCAGGTCCATCTTCTGGTCACCTGTCAGAGAGCTGCTCCAGGTCCATCTTCTGGTGGCTGTGGAGGAGCAGCTGGCTGACGGAGTCACGCAGCACACATGAAGGAGGTGATGGAGGCTGCTCCACCCACGCCCTGAGACTGGAGTCCAGCAGCAGCTTAGCAGCCACCATGGTGCAGGTCACAGGTCGACCACTAGAGGCAAAACGTTATTCCCCACACAACAAACAGCCATCATCACACAGTGTTGACGTGTACATTTTAGGCTGATGATATAAGTAATTTATTCAATATTAACTCTTGACGATGAAAAGGGTTGACGTGCTCTGGTCGGTAAAGAAGAGGTACAACGTGCTTCATGTTTAATAGAACATTAAATATGAATACAGGCTCCACTAGAAACCTCCTTGGTACATGGAGCACTCTGTAAAGAGCTGGGATGAAAGGAACACACTGGACTATAACATGGAGAGTTAATTACTTTAAAGTGAGAGAGCTAACAACTTTAAAGTGAGTGAGAATTCACAAATGTCAAGTTAGTGGCAGTTCATAACTTTTAAGTTAGCGACAGTTTAACTCCTTGAATTTAAAGTTGAAAGGAGCTGGTGGTTTACTCGCACGCTAACACTGCTCTGTTAATGTTTAAACTACTGCTAAATACGACGTCCTGTGACACAAACATCTCTATGGATTGATAGCAAAGACGATACGTGTTGCAGACGTTATAATGGTTTTATTTAAAGCTTGTTATATTGACGACTTACCAGGTTCACAAAATTAAATTTGGCCACAGACGAGACAACTGATGGACGAGACGCAGGCTTTCTTCTTCTGTCCAATGAAGTTGAGGCGGATGACTGCCCTCCACTGGACGACTAAGGAATTACAACACGTTACAATTACAAAACACGTCAGTGGTGGTTGTGACCACCATCAGAATCATAAGATGTACTTGTTTATCTGTAAATCGACTATGCATGCTTTTGTATTTTTAAAACCCTGTCCATAACACTTCTCTATCGCACAAGCGTTCTTTCAGAAGCATTATTATTTCATTTATAAGTTACAATACAATGAAAAAAACACGCTCAAGTTACACATAAATACACACACAAACTTGACATGTTAGTCGAATTGACCCGAACATCCTCTCTGTCGCTTAGAAACTAGACCCTTAGAAACTAACAGCACAGGAGGGTTAAATGTTCACTGCAAAGACACGTGTACTTTGATGGTTTCCCTCCTTTTCCCTCCCCGGGGACAGAGGCGCCAAATCCTAAATCTTCTCTCTGGGTTTTCTTTCTCGGACGAGTTTGCAAAGAAACACAACCCAGGCTGGTCTCTCGTCGGTTAGTGGTTGGTCTTGGGTATAGGCAGCATCATTTTTATTCCAAATGTCTAGCCTGCCAAATTGGTGTCTAAATTGTATTGCATCAATGATCTGATAACATCGGTTAAAATCACAGATGCATACAGCCACTGGGAGTGCATTTACACTATAATCATTTTTTATTTTATTGGAAATATGGTCCAATATGACATTAAAATGCATACTTTTTGTTCAAATAATCAAGCGCCCGCTGCCTCCCCATCCCTGCCACCTGGAGAGAGGGCCGGTCGGGTCCAAACTCCTGGGTCGCTTTCTGCCCCAGTCCGCCCCTGCTTATTATACAGATGGATGTATGCTCCTGCTTGCTACCACATTGTATTCAAAACAAGGTTATCTTCATAAACATAAGTGTATTAATTGTACTAAGTTATACTCTCCACAAGTAAGTAGGTAGGCCTACTGTGTAGTATAGACTAAGTATATTTCAAAAACAATACGCTAAATTTGGTTAAAAATATATACATTCAATTACAATAGAAAGGCCGGCAGACTGAAGCAAACAGTGATAAGACGTAACCTCACGCGATACAGTATGTCTTCTAGTCTTCTGTATATATTATATTACATTTCATGCAATTTTGGTACATTCAATTTTCCATGTTCCATAGAAGTGTCCTCATGCACAGAGCACATCTGTATATATTAGAAGTGTCCTCATGCACAGAGCACATCTGTATATATTAGAAGTGTCCTCATGCACAGAGCACATCTGGATATATTAGAAGTGTCCTCATGCACAGAGCACATCTGTATATATTAGAAGTGTCCTCATGCACAGAGCACATCTGTATATATTAGAAGTGTCCTCATGCACAGAGCACATCTGTATATATTAGAAGTGTCCTCATGCACAGAGCACATCTGTATATATTAGAAGTGTCCTCATGCACAGAGCACATCTGGATATATTAGAAGTGTCCTCATGCACAGAGCACATCTGTATAT
>CM051012.1:28731561-28771561 GCA_027704905.1 Muraenolepis orangiensis | reverse complement strand
CTGCTTCTCCTCTCCTCTCCCCCTGCTTCTCTTCTCTTCTCCCCTCTCCTCTCCTCTCCTCTCCTCTCCCCCCGACTCTCCTCTCCCCCTGCCTCTCCTCTCCCCCTGCCTCTCCTCCTCCCACTGCCTCTCCTCTCTCCTCTCTCCACTGCCTCTCCCCTCCCCTGCCTCTCCCCTCCCCTGCTTCTCTTATCCTCTATCCTCTCCCCTGCCTCTTCATGGCCCCTTTCCCCCCCGCTCTCCTCCCCCTGCCTCTCCTCCCCTGCCTCTCTCTCCCTCCTCTCTCCTCCTCCCCTGCCTCTCCTCCTCCCCCTGCCTCTCCTCCTCCCCTTCACCCTGCCTCTCCTCTCCCCCGACTCTCCTCCTCCCCCTGCCTCTCCTCTCCCCCTGCCTCTCCTCCTCCCCCTGCCTCTCCTCTCTCCTCTCCCCCCGACTCTCCTCTCTCCACTGCCTCTCCCCTCCCCTGCTTCTCTTATCCTCTATCCTCTCCCCTGCCTCTTCATGGCCCCTTTTCCCCCCGCCTCTCCTCTCCCCCTGCCTCTCCTCTCTCCTCTCCCACTGCCTCTCCCACTGCCTCTCCTCTCCCCCTGCCTCTCCTCTCCTCACTCCTCTCCCCCCCGACTCTCCTCTTCCCCCTGCCTCTCCTCTCCCCCTGCCTCTCCTCTCTCCTCTCCTCTCCCACTGCCTCTCGCCTCTCCTCCCCCCTGCCTCTCCTCTGCCACTGCCTCTCGCCTCTCCTCCCCCCTGCCTCTCCTCTGCCTCTCCTCTGCCTCTCCTCTCCCCCTGCCTCTCCCACTGCCTCTCCTCTCCCCCTGCCTCTCCTCTCTCCTCTCCCACTGCCTCTCCTCTCCTCTGCCTCTCCTCTCCCCCTGCCTCTCCTCTCCCACTGCCTCTCGCCTCTCCTCCCCCCTGCCTCTCCTCTGCCTCTCCTCCCCCCTGCCTCCCCCCTGCCTCTCCTCCCCCCTGCCTCTCCTCTCCTCTACCTCTCCTCTCCCCTGGCTTGCAGAGGTGCCAACAGCAAGAGGGAAGGAGCAGCGAGAGATAAAAAGGGAGCCCCTGTTTGATTGATGGCGTCTCGTGGATTATCTTTTATCTAAATCTAAAGGTAATTGCTTATATTTTGTGTGTAACACAATCTGGGAGCATACATAAAGACGGATAATACTAAATAATAGACCCTCAGAAAAAGAAGAAAAAAATAGTGTCTTCCATCATTGCTGGACAGACAAAAGGGCGGGAAACAAAATTAATAAAATGGCTCACTAAGGGAACTGTGAATCAAATAATAATAAGTTGTTCATATCATAACTGAATAAGGACCTCACTACAGGGTTGGGTCGGTGTGTGGTTCCTATCTGCAGGGACGGAAAGCCAAGACACCGGCAGGCTGATTCATATGGAACACTTTTAACCCGCTGTCACCGCAGGACACTTTGATACGCTCTCCGGGTCTCCATTCCTCTTTCCCTTGTTGGTGTCATACTAAATACTTTTTAAACAGCAATCCTGCAGGGTTCCCGTGAGTTCCCATGGAGACGCTACAGTGCCCTGGCCATAATTAGCCCCGTGTGTCCTTAAAATATGTAAGAGATTCTGTTAATAGGCTGAAATATCCACTAGGTTTTCAGGGAGACCAGTACAATAGGGCCCATGGAAAGGCCCTGGATGAAGGTAGGAGACGCATGCAGCCTTTAAAACGCCCTTAAAACGCCAGGAACACGTTCAGACTTCAGAGTTGAACTGCGTGAACCAAGACAGCCCCACGGTCTGTGGCCCATTGGTATTCTGTCCATGTATTCCGTCCCTGGTCATTTCAAAGCAGCGATAGATAGAGGGGAGGGTGTTACGGTGTTCCATTCCTTCATAGGAGACTCCTAAAGCCACTGGATTGAGGATACGTATCATTAAGGAGGAGCGGGTAGGGGCTTAGGGCCCCTCTCGCTCAGGGAGGCGTAGTTGTTAGGGCTGGATCAAACCCGGTACCTTCGGGATTGGCAGTCAATCGCCCTCAGGGCCACAACACACTCCTTACCCCCCCCCCCCCCCCCCCGCCTTATCCCCGGCTCTACCCCCCCCGGCGCCTTATCCCCCGGCTCTACCCCCCCCCCCCCCCCCCCCCCGGCGCCTTATCCCCCGGCTCTACCCCCCCCCCCCCCGGCGCCTTATCCCCGGCTCTACCCCCCCCCCCCCCCGCCTTATCCCCCGGCTCTACCCCCCCCCCCCCCCGGCGCCTTATCCCCCGGCTCTACCCCCCCGGCGCCTTATCCCTCGGCTCTACCCCCCCCCCCCCCCCCCCCCCGGCGCCTTATCCCCCGGCTCTACCCCCCCCGGCGCCTTATCCCCCGGCTCTACCCCCCCCCCCCCCCCCCGGCTCTACCCCCCGCAGACCTTTTACCTGGCACCTCGTTCTTCTTCTCCTGGTAGACGGTGCAGGTGAAGGCGTACCGCAGGGCGATGGCGGCGAAGAACATCTCGATGCAGATGATGAAGTTCTGCCAGCCGGCGGCCACGGTGCCGGCGCCCACCTCCTCGCCGTCGATGACCAGCGCGTTGGGGATTACGCCACAGCGCTCCAGGATGGCCAGCAGCATGCCTGAAGGGTAAAAGTGTGTGCGTGAGTGAAATTAAAAAGGCGTGAGCGGGGGGGCTTATGCCACTCACTACGGTGCTGCACTACTGACATATCCATCAGCCATTAGCCACTTTTGGTTTTTATTGTGTATAGTGTTGTTTATAGTATATAGGATATAGTATATCGTATTGTTTATAGTATATAGGATATAGTATATAGCGTTGTTTATAGTATATAGGATATAGTATATCGTGTTGTATATAGGATATATTATATAGTGTTGTTTATAGTATATAGGATATAGTACATGATGTTGTTTATAGTATATAGGATATAGTGTTGTTTAAGTATAGTTTAGTATAAAGTATATAGGATGTAGTATATATAGTATAGAATATACGTATATATAGGATATAGGACATAGTATATAGTGTTGTATATAGTATATAGGATACAGTATATAGCGTTGTTTATAGTATATAGGATATAGTATATAGTGTTGTCTATAGTATATAGGATATAGTGTATAGTATATAGTGTTGTTCATAGTATAGCATAGTGTAGTCTATTTCACTTGTCTGGAGTTACTTGATATGTTTTCATTATCAGCAGACAACTGCTATGGCAGACAACTGCCATGGCATTACAGCCAATGCAGTTTATCTTTTTGATATTTGAGTTGCATTTCTGCTAGAAAAAACAAATAATGTCATATGCAAGTTGTTGTAAACAATGCATATTTAATAATTCATGGGGAGCAGGCCTGATGATCAATGATCAATCAATGCTGTATACATTTTGTATGAGACTTGATTTTGTTTGCATTTGATTTTAAGATAAACAAATACATCTCATATCGGTCTGTATGGCAAGTTCAAACATGAATACCATTCCATAGGTTAATAGATGTTTTCTACAGTAGTGTATAATGCTGGTCCTTCTGGAGTCATTACAGTTACTGCACTGAATTCATGATGCTGCTACACTACTGGCACTTTCAAATGTTTTTTGCACAAAACACCATATTTATACATCATCTTTGGGGACTTGTTAGGAATGAAATGCACTTATGATTTCCAGTGACGAGTTGTTTTACACACTATTGTAAGTCACTTTTGGAAAAAAGCGTCTGCTAAATGACTTATGTACAGGAATGCAATGTATAGTGTAGTTTAGTAGTAGAAATTCCTAATGTGGGAGTGAATGGGGAGTAAGCATTCCATCCAAATGTGTTACACATGGACAATAAAGAATCTTGAGGCCAATATCCGCACCGATGCAGATGGATGTTTTGGGCTGGTTGATGAGCAGGTAGGGATGAGGCTGCAAGGCAGACCGTCATGCACTCACTGGGGGTTTGAACCCACAACCTTGAAGCTGGGAGCTAAACATCACAAGGAGGGTAATACACCCGGCCCCAAATTGCATAGCAATTTAAATGTTGAGAGATTATATTAAGGATAGTATAGTGGCAGAACGGGGGTTTGACTCACTGCCCAAAAAGATATGGATGTCTAATTTCCAAATGTCCACAGAGAAAGATTCCTAACTAACTCCACCGCCTGCTCCTTAAGCGGAAGTCACCGAGGAGACACGTAAACGGAACACCGTAGTGAGGCCCTGGTGAACCAACAGGCCGTAGTGACCCCAAACGGGCAGTAGTGAACTGACCTTGCCAGAAGGACAGAAAGATGACCGACTTGATGGTGAGGAACTTCAGCACGGGTTCGAAGGGCCGGAGCAGGTCACTGGTGGCGAAGAAGAAGAGGAAGAGGGCGTAGAGGGCCAGGCTGACGGAGAAGTTGTAGATGATGGTGATGTAGAGGTATCCTCCGGTGGCACTGCGAGCGAGAGAGAGAGAGAGCCATGTGATCGGATCGCCATTACATGTACGCTTCTGTTGACATAACAGACAGGAGGCCATTCAAATGAATACCGACACTGACTCTTCTGTGTAACTTAACCACCCAGTTCAATACTGTACTGCATCAATACTACAGTATTTAGTTACATGTTTACATCCCACTGTACCTTTGTATAGATTTTGTGCACTACTTGTACATAGGGCTACAGCAATACGTCTCATAGGTTGCAGCAAATATATATTTGTACTCCTATTTGGGAATTAAAGATCTTTTTATTTTGTTAACTTTTTAAATCATTTATATATTTAAATTGCTGTTTTGTGTATAAAGTGCATCGTGAGGATTGCTAGTCAACTCCGTTTGTACTTTTTCTGATTCCGTGAATGAAATTTGTCCAGACCAGACCAACCGATGAAGGAGCGACCGATGGATTGTTTCCGTTCACGTGGGTCAGTCCGCCAGAGTGGACAATAAGTAGAGACGATCAGTAGAGACAATAAGTAGAAACAATAAGATGGGAGGATTCTGTTCTGCTGCTGCTAGGGGCCCTTGGTCATAGTTTAGAACAGTTTATGGCTCCCAAATGACTGGAGGATGAGGCGTTACGGAGAGGAGAGGACAGAGGCTTTAAAGGAGGCTTCCAGGGGCATCAAGGTTACGCCGTCAGAACTCATTAACCGACACCTTCAATAACAACACAACACAAATTGGAAGACAAAAGGGGAGAGAAAAAAACAACCACATCGCCATGCAGATCTCCCCGCGGCTTATCCGATATGTGGGGAGACGGCGTCAAATTGAAGATGACACGGGGCAATTTAAATTCATAGCTTGTGCGCCGGTTCGCATCTAAAATAATAACAATAAGGAGAAAAGAGCCCCGATGACACCCCAATCCCCACCGCCGCTTCAGTTAACGGGTTTCCATCAGCGGCCTCTGAATATCAAAACCCTAATCAAGGTTGGTTTTTGATCCTTCGTCTGTGAGGGGAAATTGTACTTATTATAGGAAAAGGAGGAGGAGGAGGAGGAGGAGGGAGACCCCATCGCCGCTCACCTGAAATCCCCGTCGTGATACTTCCCGTCGGCCTGCAGGACGATGGTGATGACCGCCATGATGGGCTTGACCACGCAGAACTGCAGCGTAGCCTGGGGGGGGGGGGGGGGGGGGGAAGAGAAGGAGCCAAGATAAGAACAAAGGCAGAACACCGCAAACGAGGGACTAGGGTCTTCACCGCGGCCCATGACCTCAATGTTGTAAACAGCATGTAGTTGCGTTGTTCACACACACACACACACACACACACACACACACACACACACACACACACACACACACACACACCACACACACACACACACACACACACACACACACACACACACACACACACACACACACACACACACACACACACACACACACACACACACACACACACACACACACACACACACACACACACACACACACACACACACACACACACACACACGGGACCGTGTGATGTAGTGGAGTCGGAAATATGCCGATTGGATTGTGGCTGCTATTTAAAAATAAAAACATTAAAAAAAACTGAATCGCCGTGGCAATGCACAACACAGCCCGACGGGGACCAGGCAGACTCCCCAGGGGACCAACCTCAATGAACGGAGGTTGGTTGAGAAACGCCGGGGCTAATGACATTGAGATTATTTTTTTGAAAGATATCTTTCAACCAAGACTGAGTTACGAAAACAAAACTCACAAATAAGGAATGTGATGGATTATTCTTTGCTAAACGATAGTCGTTGTGAGACCATGTATGCGTGAGGCGTAGTGTAATTCACCAGAACCACCGTGAACCTGTCTAACTAAATCAGTACAGAGAATCAGTCAAATAAATAATGAATTGGAGCCGTGATTGAGAAATGAGTGATTTGATATTACAAAATATATTTAAGCGTTTGGTTTCACAGTGAAACCAACGCAATTTAGGGACCGGTTACAATGCATGATAATGAAGAATAAATGAATGAATTAACTTAAGACACTAAAGGGTGGACTGCACACCAGAACCAAAACAAAGGCGTCATGGTGTATCTGAAGGAACGTTCCGTGTGGTTGTTTTTCTTAACACCAGAAGAAACAGAACGCAATTACTTTGAACAAAAGACTTAGCGTCAATCTCCTGTCAAAACATCCACTTGTTGGGCGGCCAAAAGAAACTAATAATTTTCTGTTCTGGATTTCCATCAGTTGGACCGCAGCCTCCCAGAACACAGATCCCAGCTCTGAGCCCGGCTGCCGGAAAAACTAAACTACAGTCGCACACGTTTCAATCACTTTTTTTATTTTAGTTTCTGCATCTACAAGTGGCCGTCCCTCTCGTCAAGTAGACAACCAATTTAAAAGAGAAAAATCTTTTGCCATTTTTCCATGCAATTTCCATATCAATTGTGATTGTCGTGCACAGCGTTTCCATGGCAGGAGGAGGGGGAGGAGCCCGTCACGGGCTGAAAGATTTTCATTGGTGCTCACCTGTTTACAGAATCTCAGGAAGCCAATGGAATAGCTCATCCCCACCAAGCAGCAGGTTCCATAGAGACAGCTCGACCTACGGAGACGACAGGATTCAGTGACCTGGGGCAGACATGTCCTCCACACACACAAAGACCCAACATTTGATTTGCACTTTTACAATTGCTAGAGGGAGTGTTATTCTAAAAACATGCGCAGACATTAGCATCTAGTTGAGAAAACCTCAACAAATGGGATTCAGTGCTCCGCATGGGGCCAGCTGTGTCACCTTGACCTGAATGACCTGCGCGCGTGTGTGTGTGTGTGTGTGTGTGTGTGTGTGTGTGTGTGTGTGTGTCTCTCACAGGATCACAGCACAGCAATCTCTTGCAGCCAATCAGACAGACCTACAGCCAATCAGATAGAGCTGAAACAAATCAAATAGACCTGCAGCCAATCAAATACACCTACAACTAATCAGATAGACCTGCAACCAATCAAATAGACCTGCCGAATATCTGATCAACCAGCAGTCAATCAGACAGACCTACAGCCAATCAGACAGACCTACAGCCAATCAAACAGACCTACAGCCAATCAGACAGACCTACAGCCAATCAAACAGACCTACAGCCAATCAGAGCAACAAAGCGTGTGACGTCGAGCGTAGGTAAATACAACGTTTACCAAATTCGGTCGGGAAGTATGGCAAAACAACCGTTTTTTGTTGACAGCTTCTTTTACAGAAAATCTATGGTCCAGTTAGTTTTGTTGTGGTCACAGATTGAATGGAGCGTTCCACATCAGCCATCTTGGTTATTAATGAAAATGGAGCTCTCAGATTTGCGTGGTTCCAAAGCGAACGTACGTGTATTAAAATAGTCAATCTTCATGTGGAATCCCTGCAACCGCCACACGGACAGAGAAGTTGAACTGCTCTACGCTCCGCATGACGCATGAAGAGGGGATTATTTGGCTATCCGTCGTGGAAAACATAATTACACCGGCATGTTCTGAAATGTTATACTTTATATTGTTAATACAACCAAACCTCTAGTCAACACTAAAAACCGTTTGGTGTGTGGTGTATAAACATCTATAACCTGATTGTGGTTTGATAATAGACTTATATGAAGAGCAATACGGCGGTAAAGTCAAGAGTTCGAGACCAAGAGAAGAGAATTGGAAAAAAATAGCAAATGACATTAGATTTGGCTGCATTGTCTCTACAAAAAAAAGGGTTTAGCTGGGCTAAGGCTGGTCTGCCTTTAAACCCAACATCTGTCTGAACAACCTGGCGAAGAATCTGTGTTGTGCAACCGGGCCACAGGACGTTGCAACAAAGATGGCTCCCCAAAATAAAACTGACAACATCCAGTAGTTGTTGATCAAAAAATATAAATAAACGATTATTGTCATGAGATGAAGTTTGATTGACGTCATCACATTTCAATATTCTATAGTAGCAGCTTTATTCATTCATAATTATTATTATTAATTAAACATGTCAGTTGTAGCATTGTGGTGCGCAACATTCTTTCCCAATGATGTGGTTGTTGGTGACCAACAGACGGCCGACTCCACCCAGAAGCACCACACCTCGCGGCTCCTCAGCTTCAACAACACAACACAACGGACGTATTGGGAAAGGCATGTGTGGTCCAGTGACTCAACAGTCTGTGTACTACATCGCTCATCAGACCCTTAGGTCAATTAACTCCTGCTGTGAAGTCAGAGAGCCTTCAGAACTGCTCACTTAGCGTGTAGACACCAGTGGTGAAGCATCAGGGCCTTCAAGGTATTCAGAGAAGACCCTGGAACTCTCAAAAAATCGAATTAATTGTATTAATAAAATTAAATACAATTTAAATGAAATGAATAAATGAAAATGGTATCTGTGTTGTTATCTGTTATATTACAGTTACGTTGATTTGTTTGTCTTTCTCGGTCCATGCACGACGCATTTGAGTGGTTTTGTGTTGAAAAACAATGCAACCAATCAGATATTTTTCTGGGTTGCTGGGAAGAATATCCTTCAACCAAAGTATTCCCGATGACTTTGGCCCTTAGACTGAATGAGAGCGTACGTTTGGATTGACAATTTGATCAACCAATCATATAGTGATTTGTAGCCAATTGGCGTATTCTTTCAGATTTCCCCACAGGTCCATAGTGCGCTAGAAGGTATACTGACTCGAGAATCTAGTTTCTACATTGTTTTTTTTGGCAACAGGTGAAGATGATGTTGTTGTGGAATTGTTGTTAGTACCCTTTTCAAGACAACCATTCAGTGAAAAGATTGACATTCCAAAAAAGGTTTAACGATCCCCGTCATCACTGCATCTGTGGTAAGGACATTGTCCGCCCTCAAACGGATAAAAACATATGGAGGAACAGAACAGGTCAAGCCCGACTCACTGCATTAGCTTCCATAGCTATTGAAAGGCAACTTATTTTGGATCTGAAAAGCAGTGATCAGCTTTAGTTATCGAAACATTCATCCACATTCATCCAGAAGGACAGGAGAATGGATTTAATCTATAAGTGAACATCATTGGTGAGTGAGACTAATTTGCCTTTGCTGGTTTTGTCTCAGTGTTGCGTCTCGTTGAGCTGGTTGTTGCATTTTGTTTCCACAAACTTGTTGAATGTTTAGTTAATGGCTGTCTTGAGTTTGTTAAGCATTGTTGTGCATTTCAATTGAGAGTTTTGACTTGATCTTTCTTTGCATCGCTTAACATGAAAAGACTTAACGTAACTAAGAGTTACAAAACCGCGATCAATAATCACCAAATTGATCTGGCATACGTCTTGTCATTAGCACCTTCACCTGTCAAAATATCTCTCCAAATCCTACCATTATGGACGTTATGTGACATTAAGTGTTTTCCTCTCTATTGAGCCAGTAAGGAAATCTCTTAACGCAGCTTTATGAGAGGAAAACACGGTGGTCTACAGAAGGTCCAGTTGTGAAAGACACGGTTCGCCACTGGTATACACACACATAGTTTACAAATGCAGAGTACTCACTGTATGGGAGTCACTGCAAGAAGCACTACGACCCAGAGTACTCACTGTATGGGAGTCACTGCAAGAAGCACTACTACCCAGAGTACTCACTGTATGGGAGTCACTGCAAGAAGCACTACTACCCAGAGTACTCACTGTATGGGAGTCACTGCAAGAAGCACTACTGCCAGAGTACTCACTGTATGGGAGTCACTGCAAGGAGCACTACTACCCAGAGTACTCACTGTATGAGAGTCACTGCAAGGAGCACTACTGCCAGAGTACTCACTGTATGGGAGTCACTTCAAGGAGCACTACTGCCAGAGTACTCACTGTATGAGAGTCACTGCAAGGAGCACTACTACCCAGAGTACTCACTGTATGGGAGTCACTGTAAGGAGCACTACTACCCAGAGTACTCACTGTATGAGAGTCATTGCAAGGGGCACTACTGCCAGAGTACTCACTGTATGGGAGTCACTGCAAGGAGCACTACTACCCAGAGTACTTACTGTATGGGAGTCACTGCAAGGAGCCCTACTACCCAGAGTACTCACTGTATGAGTCACTGCAAGGAGCACTACTGCCAGAGTACTCACTGTATGGGAGTCACTGCAAGGAGCCCTACTACCCAGAGTACTCACTGTATGGGAGTCACTGCAAGGAGCCCTACTACCCAGAGTACTCACTGTATGGGAGTCACTGCAAGGAGCCCTACTACCCAGAGTACTCACTGTATGGGAGTCACTGCAAGGAGCACTACTACCCAGAGTACTCACTGTATGGGAGTCACTGCAAGGAGCCCTACTACCCAGAGTACTCACTGTATGAGAGTCACTGTAAGGAGCACTACTACCCAGAGTACTCACTGTATGGGAGTCACTGTAAGGAGCCCTACTACCCAGAGTACTCACTGTATGGGCTTTCCTCGGATCTCAGACATGATGGCGCTCTCTCCGCCGAGGTACTCGAACGACAGACTCAGGAAGTTGTATATGACGAACGCTGTGGGAGGAAAATACAGACCGTTACGTTATATAGTCATAAATCCCTCATGATACAACATAAAATATATTTTATTACATAGGAATGCTTACTCCCCATTCTCTCCCGCAGTATACATCTACAAAACAATACCATCAAAATAAAAGGAATATATACAATAAAAATAAACAAAAGCAAGCAGCAAAGTGACTTAAATGATATTTACATGTATTGAATGTACATTACATTAGTTAGTTAGTTTTAAAGTGGCAGTAGTGCAGGAGCCTCATGAATACAGCGTGTATATACAGGACTATGTATGGGCATGGACAAAAAAGAGAAATACAAAGTATTAATTAAATAAAAATGAATAATTAAATACATTTGGATGATTTGTGATGAATTAATAAATGAAGAAAAACAATAAGAACAAGAACAAGGATTAAATAAATACTGAAATAAAATACAAAATAAATATGTATGTGCGATTATAGAAATGTAACAAAGCGTTATGCTGTAAAACAAAACAAGTGTCCAGGGTTTCTTTGTGCAGGAAATCTCTTAATCCTTTGTAGCTATTTAAAGGAGGGCTTAACCCAAGCCAGTGGAGATGGTATCTCCTCAGAGGACCGGCCGCGGAGGGCCTCGTCTGCAGGGGCTAATGGCATGCACACCCGACACAATGCAGCATATAACCAAGGTTACTGAAACCTTGATCACAAACATGCAACTCTGCAATACTCTAAACTAACATCAGAAAAAAACACAATCAATATTTATAAGGGGAAGCAACAAGAACAAAACATAATGGATTAACATTTATGAAGGGCTGAAAGAAAAATGATGTTTTATTACCTGGAATAAATACAACCCCCCTCCCCGCCTGAAAAATAAAAAATGAAACACATTCCAATGCGATAGACCCGTTTGGTTGTGTATTGTGTTAAAGCCGGTGTGTCTCACTCACACACACACACGCCTCTCTAAAGTTACAGCCCCTGTGAACACAACGCCCCTGGAACAATGACGCCCCCGCCCTCCATGACGAGACCCATTACAAACCAGTCTGGGCACTTCTTACAGTTTCCCCCCCGTACCAGCGCCAAGACGGATGGGGGGAAAGGGAGACAAACAACAGAGAGAGAGGGAGAAACAAAGAGAAGGGAGAGAAGGGAGAGAAGAGGCCCCCCCACACCCCCCCATCACCACGGGACTCTGTACCTTCGTAGCAGTCGCGGACCGAGTCGAAGTACACGTAGTATTGGTCGTTGCTGATGAAGAGCAGGCTGAGCCAGGAGTCGAAGGAGTACACGGGCACGATGAAGAGTATGCGGATGATGTAGCGCTGCTCGTTGGGCACCGTGTAGGACCGCAGGTGTGTGTAGATCTGAGAGGGAGAAGAACACAAACAGAACATGAGCACATGAGCACATGAGCACGAAAAGCAACGTGAGCTGACGGGGAGAAGGTGAAAATGTGTGCCCTGAAGGTGAACAACATGGGACATTGTTTATATAAGTAACACAAGTTGGACAATCAGGACTGCAGTGACAGTTTCAACTATGTGAAAAAACAGACCAACGCCCTATATGTTTCAATGACATTCACCTAGGTGCTGAAATAAAATAAAAATCTAAATTTAAGTAAAATGCTTTCTTTCCTTGACTGCTGCACACACACATTTTCCATCTTTACCTTGAATATGTGCAACTAGCAATGAGTAACGCCTGATCCACATTATTATATTTACAATAATCTAAATCAAATCTAAATCTGGAGGATGTAATCCTCTTCATTGGTCACATGTCCACACAGTGACACGTGTTCCTCTGCATTGAACCCATCCTAGTACGAGGAGCAGCGGTTGTATAGCCAGCGCCCGGGGAGCCGGGGGTCTAGTGCCTTGCTCAAGGGCACCCCGGCAGGGCCCGTTTGTTTCGGGGACTTGAACCGGTAACCTTCCGGTTCCCAAGCCTAGTCTGAACAGACTGAGCTATCCTGCTGCCTGATACACACAATTGTACATACACAACAACTTTGGTGTGTGTAGCTGTATCAGATGTACCTTTTGTGAATTCATTTAGTTTTGCTTTGGAATAACAATTAAGATTACAAAAATCAGAAAAATGTCAACAAAAAAATGTAATCTATCAAATCGATCACCTATAAGCCTCATTAATGATCAATCGATTGGATTCATGTCCACAATGCACCGGTTGATTATATGGTCTAGGTGTGTTTATGGGTACTGTGCACAGCAAGTTGAACAGGGACGGCCAGGGGAAAGTGTGTGTGTGTTAACTTGATAGGGCAGAGTGAGAGTATGCAGTGTGAAGGAAAAAAAAAATATATATATATATATATAGATAGAGCACCGTTTGAAGGACACCTTGCTAGAAAGTAATCTGTAGTGTGACAACACAAGCACCGGCCCCTTCTATTATACCTGGACAGGTACGAAGAAAAACAAGACAAAGAAGACGTTTTGATGACATCGGCCGGGCCTCGCCAAAAAAAAACTAAAAAACAAAATACAAATTCTTGTTTAAAAGAAGGCCAAAAACACACAGAAGCACACAGCCTCTCTTTCTCTCTCTGGAAAACAAAACGCAACAAAAACAGGCCCACTACTGCGGTGGTAATGTCAACGCTCACGCCATCCATCCCGCCATCCGTCTTCCCTGGCACGCGGACGAGAGAGAGACCGGAGGCGTGCGTCCCTGAGACGTGGCGAGCTACCCATAGGATATCACTCACAACGTGACCTTTTTAGAGTTGAAGGGACTTTGTTATTTGTTGAAACTGAGCTGCTGTGAGGGCGGACGTGTAGGGAGGTCCACCACAGCACCATGGGGGTCTGAATTCGGTGTGTGTGCGCCGTCAGCTACGGCCATAACTCCTGGTTACCGCGTGGTGGAGGAAGACCATTACATACAAGATGGGTTTGTATTTTTATACAAAAGACTGAATGTCCACAAACTACTGTGAATGCTGTATACGGTGTGTGAGTGTGTGTTCAAACTACTGTGAATGCTGTATACGGTGTGTGTGAGTGTGTGTTCAAACTACTGTGAATGCTGTATACGGTGTGTGAGTGTGTGTTCAAACTACTGTGAATGCTGTATACGGTGTGTGAGTGTGTGTTCAAACTACTGTGAATGCTGTATACGGTGTGTGAGTGTGTGTTCAAACTACTGTGAATGCTGTATACGGTGTGTGTGTGTGTTTAAACTACTGTGAATGCGGTATATGGTGTGTGTGGGTGTGTTCAAACTACTGTGAATGCTGTATACGGTGTGTGGGCGTCTGTGTGTGTTCAAACTACTGTGAATGCTGTATACAGTGTGTGTGTGTTCAAACTACTGTGAATGCTGTATACAGTGTGTGTGTGTGTGTGTGTGTGTGTGTGTTCAAACTACTGTGAATGCTGTAAAGGGTGTGTGTGTGTGTTCAAACTACTGTGATTGCTGTATACGGTGTGTGGGTGTGTATGTGTGCTCAAACTACGGTGTACAAATTACTTATGTATTTAGGTGTTTCAAACTCAGTCAAGTCTTTATCCGAAGCATGTCACAACTCAACACATGTATTCTTTTAGCAGTACATTTAGGAAACTTAGCTAATTACGTTTTGTATTGAAAAAAAAAAAAGGTTTCATATGGGCGGGGTGCCGCTGAGCTGGGAGAGTGAGGAAAGACCTTGAAAACACACACACACACACACGCGCACACACACACACACACACACGCGCACACACGCGCACACACGCGCACACACACACACACACGCCACGCAAACGCGGTGAGCTCATGTAAATAACTCCAGTCAAAGACCTATTGAGAACAGTAGAACATTAAGACACCTGTAGCCTCAAGAGCGCCTCCGGATATTCCCGTTTCACCAGGAATATCAGTGTGGACAGGTACTCATAAATTAACATCAAAAAGAATAAACTAGGTCAAAATATAACAATGGTTGCATGAGGTGGAACATGAAACAACCAGGAACTGACATTCAAATGCGACCTCCCACAACAGAGACATGAGGGAGACTATATACACTAACTGGGCTAAACTAAACCAAATGACACACGAGGGGAATACAAACAACAACCCATCAACAATGAGCCACATGAAATGGACTGACCCAATCAGCCAGATCAAGCAGCCACACCTGTAGTCACACCCAGCTGTTGTGTCACTCGGGCCTCAGCAGAGGTAATAAACTCAAATAAAGATAAATGTATGTGATATGAAACCAAAGCTATGTGTTACCGTTATATGAACTGAATTGTGTATGTTAATATAAATACAAGTAACACATGTGGCTGGAACCCCAGACCTCACAATCACCAATCTGGCCTAGCAACAGATTTCTGAATATATTTATAATAAAACATTGTTTAAAAAAACACCAGCCAATCAGAGTGACACGTGTGCTCTTTTAAATAAAAGGAAAAACATATTCAATCTGAGAAAAGCCTTCTGTGCAGATTTCCATTAATTGTTTAACAAAGTTATGCAGTCTATTTCGGACTAAAACCCTTTTGATTGCTACGCTTTCTGCACTGATTGGTCCTGGATTTTTTTTTCTTTTATTGGAAAAGGCTTTCAGCAGGATGGAGGCCATACTGAGAGAACCTGAATGAACTGGTGTCATCTCGGTGATCTCCCCAGGCTGGGAAACCCGATAAAGTGTCAAAAATACTTAAAGGTCAAGTGTCACTTACAAACAACAAGCACTCGATACAAGAGGATTCAATCAGCGACCTACATTTAAATTAAAAGGACAAAATTAACATGTTGGTGGCCGGTTAATACCGGTAGCAATCCGACTCACTTGGTTGGACAAGAACTGCCCAGAGACGGGGCCCATCACCCGTACCAAAGGACTGACGGGGGCCTTGGACTGTGACCCACATCTCTTGGCAAACTGCCAACAGTGAAGAGCGGCTAACGAGCAGTCGATGCAGTAGGAGTAGCACCGGTCGTAGCCTAGCCACACTCTGGGTGGGGGTATATATCAAAAAAGGTTCAAGGTTCAGTATCACAGACCTTTCTGCGGCGAGAACTAGCAGGTTCATGGTTCCTTACACCCGGTATTAATGAGTGCACCGCAAATCCACTTGCAGAAGTCAGCCGGTAGCTTAGCAACCTTATGCTTATACAGTAAAACCTCCATACAACATCCAGGAAGCTGAATAGATAACACACACACACACATTTTGGTGTACAGATTATACAAATTAATTCAGTTGATGGCCATGAAAAGGCGACAAAGTACAAGTTTGTTATCTTTAGCAACCACAGCCGGGCAGGAGAATCGATTGTAAAATAAAATAACTATTTAGTTATGAAACCTCGGGAACACTTGAGGCCTTATTAAATGACAACATTAGTAAACGGTCACCGCATCATTAAATGAGCATTAGGGAGGATGCTGACCATCCAGGAAAAGGGGTTAAGAGTTTGATGTATCACACACACACACACACACACACACACACACACACACACACACACACACACACACACACACACACACACACACACACACACACACACACACACACACACACACACACACACACACACACACACACACACACACACACACACACACACACACACACACACACACACACACACACACACACACACACACCTAATGGCAGGGAAAGGCGGTTTTTCCAAAGCGCCAAACCTTGTGACAGGCTTGATCAGCAGTCTGGGCTGTTGGCGTCGAGCCTCGACTATGAAACGGAACAGCCCAATTTCAGCATAATAGCAGTAGTCCATCAGCGCCATGTGGTGGGGCAATTAGAGGCACGGCACAATCAAGAAGTTACAGGTACAAAGGGAAATGAACGCAAAGTTTTGGCAGCAATGAACTAAAGTCATCAATAGCATCCCGGCCCCCAAGGGGTTGAAGCTCACCAAAAGCAAACAACAAGCCACCAGAACCAGACTGGGTTGAGTTGTGGTGCCGGTGGTTCCAGGATTGTTTCAGGTGACGAGAGCCCCAGAGCACGCCAAGGCCGCTCTGATGGACTGCGCTTGGTATTCACGCAACGTGGGTTCGCAAATATCCACAGGCCAATCTCCTTTTTTCTAACAACGTCAAACCGGCACACACACACACACACACACACTTGAAGCCAGCACACCGCAGGCTATGGTTCTTCAAGCTCTACACAGGGGCTTTTCCCACAGCACATTCAGAAATCCTCTCTGACACGCCACTAATGTTTACTGTTCCCCACCCGCTGGCTACACGCAAACATGCGTTTGTTTGGGTGACTCTTTACATTGCTCAGGGGCAGCATTTGTTCTCTGAACTGAACATCATCTTCACAGCGGGAGGGAGGGAGAGGGGAGGGAGAGGGGGAGAGGGAGAGAGGGGGAGAGAGAGAGGGAGAGAGGGGGGTCAAGTGCTGCTGAAATCCCTGCAGTTGTTTTGAGTATTCAGACGCAGATGGAGCTCTATATCGTGTTGTATTTCATTGTTCATTGTTGGTTTACACGGTAATGACAAGCAGCGCCAACAAAGTCCAAACATATAACTATAAACTTAAAAACTAAGCAACCATTTTGCTTAACCACAAAGTCTTCTTGTGAACCATAAAGTTGTTCATTTGTAGACTCTTGTATTCTGGAGTACGGCCTCAAAAGGCCAGCAGTAAAACGTTATCTCTGGATGCGTCTACCGGCAGCCCTACCCTACTAGCCTTCCTGCTGCGTTATCGGCACGTTATCATTATCTTTTGCGGAACTGATAAAAAAAATATGAAGGCACGAGTGCACTGATATCAGCCTTCAACAGCACACCCTGGCCCAAACTACTACATAGCATATTTAATATTTGAACAGTCCTATAGCAAAGTGGTTTATGGGTACTGGGTTGTATACTGAAGGTCAACAACTAATAGTAATAGAAGCCTACATGTAGGCCTGTATCTAACAGTATGAAGGGCATGGCAGGCGGACACCTACAGAGAGCCTGAACTTTAGGCTGATACAGTCTTTGCGTGTATTCAGATCGCTGTTTCCAGGTGTTATTTTTTATTGATTTCTTATTTTAAACTTCCATTATTAGAAAAGCCACAACCACAACAACAACACCACCACCACCACCACGGAACAACTCACCTGATGGCAGGTGATCAGCAATGCAGACCACACGAATATCCCGGAGAGGGCCTGGGCGGCCAGGGTGTTGAGGAACATCTCGTCGCCCGAGTAGCTGGTCCCGGTGCCGTTGCGGAGGATAGTCATGTTGGACAGGTGGGACTTCTGGGGCAGGACGGCCGCCGCCAGGTGACCATAGGAGTCATTCTGGGTCGTTGATGATGCTGTTGCACCGGTGTAGGGGTCCACCGTAGAGTTCATCTGTGGTGGTGGTGGTGTGTCGTTAGGGTGGAGGTGGAGGTTGTGGTGGGTCGTTAGGGTGGAGGTGGTGGTGGTGTGTCGTTAGGGTGGAGGTGAGGGGAACATAACGGACGGATGGTTAACTGACTGGAGGATCATCTGCTGCTGTACCTGTAGTGTCAGTGACCTCCACCTCCACCATATATAGATTGCTTGGTTTCTTTTCAATAATTCAACCGCTTACCTTGGCCCCGGTGTGGCGAGGACGTCACTTGCTTTCCCAATACAATCGTTGTTGTTGTTGTTGTTGATGATGTGAAAATAGCGAACTAGTTTACAACTTATTACACACACTTATACGTTGAATATTTTAAACAACAATGTGTGTCAGCCTACTTCCTCGTTCACACACAACAAAACGCCACCAAAGTTCGAGGTCCGAGTCGAATAAACGCAATCATGGGAAAAAAGAAAACCCGCCATATACTACGGTCACGCTTTACTTTACTTTACTTATCCGCTTTAATAAATAAAAACATACAACCACCGTGGCAATACCCTACGTGTTCTATCGCCCTAAGTCAACTTTCTGGTGTCGTCTAAGCGAGATAAACAGGTTGGGCGTAACATACACACACACACACACACACAGGTGAATGGGTCACGTGGACACGACGTCACCGTCACGTCACCACAACCCTCGTCACCCAGGCCACTCTGAGCTACGTAACGAGCAGGATACTGATGCTTATTATACTGTCGTTTATAGATCTAGATATTCTCTCTCTCTACACATTATATATAATTGCGTATATATATATATATATATATATATATATATATATGCACACACATTTATATTATATATCACTTATATATAAAATACAGTATAAATAATATATAAATGGCACACATATTTATTTATATATGTATTTATATATATATATATTTATATATATATATATATATTTATATATATATTTATATATTTATATAGGATGACTATATGACTAATTAATATATAATGTTGTGTATGGAGTTACCCTCAGACAGACACACAAACATTGAATATGTGTGCCATCATACTGCGTTTCAGGACCAATGAAAATGAGCTGGTACACGTCGTCATCCAGCATTGACCATTTATTGAATGTATCTCCCAAGTCTAATTTACATCAATCCATTCACACAGTGTAACATGTTACAGTTTAAAAAAAAGGTGACAATATGACGACACAAAACAATACAAGAGTTATTTTTTCTTCTTTCTGAACTTTGTTATAGTCCTGTGGAGGATGAGCATGGAGAGCGGGCCGACTCCCGACTCCTGACTCCAGCTACCAGACTTGGCAGCTAGTGATGAGGTCTCTCATGAGCTTCACCGCCTCTATAGAAGTGTCCTTGAGCGCCAGTCCCAGCAGTACAGGCCTGTTGCCAGCCTCCTGGGACACACGGGTTGCCAGGTTTTTGGCACAGACGTGCGTTAAAGGCTGCAAAAGAAGGAAGAAAGAGGAAAGAGAATGATTATTAATGAACCTGGCACGCACGCGCGCACACGCACACCCACACACACACCACACACACACACACACACACACACACACACACACACACACCTCCCTCCGGCCCAGTTTCCCCCACAGACCATCCCTTGAATCGACCCTGCATAACAGAACCATATTAGCAGAAAAGTGTCCAGTGGAATCACGCCAAATGACACATGATTGACAGCTCCATATGCATCGCACACCATCACCTCACACTTATTTTAGGAAGCACTCTTAAAAAAAGAAACATCCGA
Source organism: Muraenolepis orangiensis (assembly GCA_027704905.1). Lineage (NCBI taxonomy): Eukaryota > Metazoa > Chordata > Actinopteri > Gadiformes > Muraenolepididae > Muraenolepis > Muraenolepis orangiensis. The sequence continues at coordinate 28,751,463 of CM051012.1, read as the reverse complement.
CATCAAGAATTGATAATTGCCAGGGTTACGTTGGCGACTAAAACTAGCAGCCCTCTAAGTGGGTCAATTTTATCATTATTTTTGGTACAGTCCCTGTGGCGTTTTTTGGTCCAAAGTCTATTTTAAACTACATTCATTTAACATGGCACTGTGGACAAACCCAGGAAGAAGATACAGAAGAGAGACACCGCCGTCTTTAAGAATGTACCCATGTCATTGGGGGGAAAACAAACACACTTGGAGAAGGAGGCCAGACCAAGGTGACGTCAACACGTTGGACTGGAAAGTAAGTCGGCGACAGGAACCCTTCTAGAGGGGGAACCCGCGGGCTGGGACGCGTAGTGTGGACCAACAGAGGCCATGCTGCTCGACCAAGGCTGCTTGGCAATACGTATGTATGTGTTGAAAAGTTTTGGGGAAAAAAACAATATATATACAGTATATAATCCCTATTTTGCCACCATGAATTATATATATATTTTTGTATTTATACATACATATATATTATATTCTATATTTATTTTTAAAAATGTACATTTTTTGTCTGAGCTGTTATCAAGAGGCATCTTGATAAAGGACTGTACCAATAAAGACAAACTGTGTCGGTGTGTGTGTGTGTGTCCACATCCCACCCTGACAAAGTCCACCCTCAGACATACCTGCTATGTCTGAGGGTACATATGTACCTGCTAACATGGCTGGTAAGTCATCTACGTTAACACACGTGTATGTGTGTCAACATGTGATAGATCCATTAGTCATTTAGAAGACACTTTTGTCCAAAGCGACTTACAATAAGGTCATTCAACAAGTAGGCAAGATAACTACTAGTCACCAGAAGTCATAAGTGCATAATTTTCCTAACAAGCCATAATAATATAATATAAACGCATACATATATAATAACATAATATATAATACTTTACAATAAGGTCATTCAACAGCTAGGCAAGGGAACTACTAGTCACCAGAAGTCCTCAGTGCATTTCCTTCCTAACAACAAGCCTCTTAGAGCAGAACCAGTGTTCAGGTAAAAGACCAATAAGTTGGTTCCCTTATATTTGACACAATAGGAACATCAAACAGGGGGCAATGGGCAAATAGAGAAGCCAGTTCCACATACCCGTTACACAGGATTAGTTACACAACAAACGCAATACGTTAAGCATACCTCATCTTTTCCCATCAGCACCTTGGTGGAGAACATGGGGGTGCTGACATCGCTGGACGTGGAGTCGGCCGTGATGGACACCAGCGAGCCCATCTTCCCGTACTGGGTGAGGACCACCAAGATGTAATTGTTGAACTCCGTGCAGACCACCTGCGTCCTGATGCCGTTGATCTCCTTCTCCGCTTGTCTTGATTTGATCATGGGCTGGGCGGTAGACATGGTCAATCCTGTAGGAGGCAATAGAGACCATTAAAGACTAAACAATACGTTTATTGTACGTGGACAACGCCATAAGCAACATGCGCTCTCACTCACACACACTAAATCCACAACTCCAAGGTGTATTAGTAAAACCATTGGTATTCTGCTACACCTGTTGAGACACTTTCTTGTGCAGTACTGCTGCCTCTTTATACCCGCAGTAAAACACACTCGACCCCATGATGATGATGATGATGATGATGTGCACTGAGCTCTATAGCGATAGATAGATCTAGTGTTTAACTAGTTTACTTGTTTACGATATTGGCAGGTTCATTTTGGCAAGGCATTTTTATAGCAATGGGCACACATGTGCATGCATCTGCATGCCTGGATCACATGTGCATTGAAAACAATCCCTATAAATGCATGTGTTGGGTTGCATGCACATAAACATGAGAGCACCCGGAAGCAGACAAGCATTAGCTAACGTTAGCTCTGGACCAAACCGTGCTGGCTTAGCTGTAAAAACAACAACAATAACAACTACTACTACTATAAGCCGAGCTGGTCCTCACCCTGCATAGAGCACAGCACAGGAAAGGACGACTTTCCGGACTGTGGAACCGACTGGTTTGGTCTGCTCTGTCTCTCCGTCACGCTCCGGAACTCCCTCGCTGTATCGCGCATGCGCAGACCGAGCGATCGAGCGGTCTCAACGAGTGACGACATGGTGAGTGACGACATGGTGAGTGACGTCATTGTTTTAGTGTTACTTCGAAGCACATTTTATAAAAAGAAAAAAAAGAAAAGAAGAAGCAGCCATTACAGGTTTGTTTTTTTAATTCAAGAGCAGGCGTATAATTATAGCCAGAGGGTTCAGTATTATCACAAGTGTGTCATTAAATACAGTAGATTTAGAAAAGGCGTGGGAGATGATGAGAGACATATCTGCATTGTTTATCAAGTATCCCTTGATAGACAATGAAACACTGCTGTTCCATACAGCATGACGAACAACGCTTGCTGTTCAATGAACAATCACATGATTAAAGTATATCAGGTGGTGAAGTTGTTTCACACATCCACCTACCTATGACTATACTGCCACGCACAGCATTAATCGGATTATCAAGTTTGCCGACAAAACCACAGAGTATGTACAGAGATGAGGTAACATGAGGAACAGCCTCGAACTGAATGTCAGCAAGACCAAGGAGCTCATCGTGGACTTCAGGTCGTCAGCTGCTTCCGTTTCCTTGGGCTACAGATTTCCGATGACCTGGCGTGGACACACAACGCGGAGGTCATGCTGAAGAAGGCCCACCAGCCTCTATGCTCTGCGGTGCCTCAGAATAGGCCAGAGGTGGCTAGTGAACCGTTCTAGCGTGGCCCGTAGAGAGCGTCCTGAGGAGTGGCGTCACCGTGTGGTACGGAGACACCACTGAACAGGACAAGAAAGACATCCAGAGGGTCCTGAGGACGGCAGAGAAGATCATGGGGTGTGCACGTCCATGCATTGAGGAGATCTGTAGGACCAGGTGTCGGAAGAAGGCCATGTCCATCATAAAAGACTGCAACCACCCTGGGCTCCATCTCTTCTCCCCCTACCGTCTGGTTGCCGGTCACGCAGCATTCGCACAAGGACACAGGTTCAAGGACAGTTTTTATCCACAGGCAGTATCATAACTATCATAACATTGTACAACATAAACATTACACCAATTACTCCTTACAGTTACTGCACTGTTCTGCACTGTATTCATAATGCTGCTACACTACTGGCACTTTGACATGCTTTAAATGCTTTTTGCACAATATAACACATGTACATATCACCCATCAATGAGTTTATTGGTCTTTTTTTATTTTTTATTTTTTATTGTTTATTGTGTATAGTATTTTTATAGTATTGTTCTAGAATGTAATACTGTAGGAGGAAATGGGGTGTAAGCATTCCATTGTACTTACTACTAAATACAATTCTTGAATCTTGAATACATACAGTATCTGAGGATTCAAGATTTTAATATTTTTATATTTAATAAAATATTACTCCCCATTCCCTCCTGCAGTATGAATTTCTAAAACACAATACAAAAAAAATACAATACAAATAACAATAAAGTGACTGATGGATGATATGATATGTGTTGAATTATAAAGCATAAGGCATTTTTAAGCATTTAAAGTGCCAGTGGTCCAGCAGCCTCATGAATACAGTGCAGTACAGGGCAGTAACTGTGATGAGTCCAGGAAGTCCAGAAAAGTATGATAATGTAATAAAAAGAAAGCATACAAGTGCAGAAAAGTATGTTTGACCGTAATTAGGGAAGGGAGGGGAGGGAGGGAGGGGAGGGTCATTTAATTTCATACAAACTAAACTATGATTGACTCAACATAAAACATTCAAATAGCATTAAGGAACACCACACCTTGGGTTTCGGAGCAAACACGGACTTGTCAGATTAGTATGTTTAAACGCTGCTCAGTTGTCATTGCTACGATATTACGGTGTGTGTCGTGTCTGCCATCCGCTTATAATAAGATGTAAGTGTACCTGCACCGCCACCTTTCTGCTGTATTCATCTTTGTATACAGATGTTACAACCTGGCCACCCCACAGCCCAGAAGATGAGATGGGCAACTCAGGCGTTTACATCGGTAGCGGGAATGGGTGAGGGGTGAGGGGTGGGGGGGAGAAGGAGAGGGTGAGGGGGGAGAGGGATGAGGGGGGAGAGGGATGAGGGGGGGAGAGGGATGAGGGGGGGAGAGGGATGAGGGGGGTTGAGGGCGGAAGAAAAAAAGTGCTGACGCTGCAATTTATTTTCTCAGGTCGCTTCCGTGCCACTGAAGTTATGCCTGTGCCAGATGCAACACAAAGCGTAATTCTATATGCACTATACGAGTGCGGCACTAACACACACACACACACACACACACACACACACACACACACACACACACACACACACACACACACACACACACACACACACACACACACACACATACACACACAGCAGCAGCAGCAAATAGGCCGGACTCAGCGAAATTATGATTCACTCGGCGTACGCTGTGGCGTTCATAAAATTGGTTGTACTACTAAACCCTGTTGTACTTGATCAATCACTCCGGAGCCCAGGAGTGTGTGTCCTTGACACTGCACTCGCTGCACGCTGCACACCTGACGTGTGCATTGTTGTCCCCCTTCTGCAGAGCTGATAGCGCCGGTACCGGATCTCATTTGCTGTGTTAAGAGAGAACACGCAACGCTCTTTGTTGCTTTCTGCGGTTTGATCAAAGGACGGTTTCACACACACCGAGAGCCTTAGACCCGACATTGTGTCCATATCAAATATTCAACACTATCACTTGGCAGAATCTTTGGTCCGTCTGTTACTCCCACGAGGGTAATGTAGCGTGCGGGATTGGATTCTGGGCCCGATTTCAAGAAGCTGGATTTCCAGGATAACTGGGTAGACAGAACGCAGCGAACGGCGTGACTTTTTCAGTTTCAGATACTAAGCTTAAGACTTATCTCAGTTCAGTTACCATGGCGACTCATCCTTGGAGCCTAACCTGAAGCGAACCTAGTGCATGGCAGGTTGGCTCTTTCTATCGCCTCGTTGGTTAAGATAACGGCACCGCACAACCTGATATGGTCATATCCAAAACAAATTAATGAATGAGCTCTATTAACATTGTTTTGTAATGCAAATTATTCAATTGATGCATGTCCAACGAATGGACTCACTACAGTAGGCTGTATAATAAACTACTGCTTCAACCTTTATTAAAAAATAAATAGATGAATATAGGCATACTATTCATACCATACACGGTTTGCTGTGTTGACTGTCTAGCGGTGGCTTTTGAAGCCTGTCACGAACACACTCTTCAGGTTCAACCCTATCCGAGACGAAGTGTTCTCTGAATCTCTGAAATTCCAGACAGTCAAGGGAAGCGTGGCTTGGTTTAAGCCTTGAACATTTCCTAACCTGCTACTTGAAATCGCCCCCTGGCCTCACACAAGGGACACGAGACCCAAACAGCCACGTCCCCCCCCCCACGTAGGGAACTCAATCTAAATGTAATCTAAGTATTGAGGATTGAATCCTCTTTATTGGTCACATGTACACACAGTGAAATGTGTTTCTCTGCATTGAACCCATCCTAGTATCAGGAGCAGTGGGCAGCTATTTTATATACAGCTGTCGGGGAGCAGTGGAGGGGTCTGGTGCCTTGCTCATGGCCCTGTCACACCATGACGATTTAGCCAGCGTATGCGTATCAAAATTTCTCTAAAACGTATACTCTGAACTATCAATGTTTTTCTTAATACATCACATCAACATCAAACATCAACATCACCGTATCAACATCACCGTATCAACATCACCGTCACAGTATCAACATCACCGTATCAACATCACCGTATCAACATCACCGTCATGCCGAAGAAAACTTTGCTGCCAAGAAGTCTCCTGGCCGTGGGCGAGGACGCAAGGAGGATCCATCATCCTCCGTCTCTCGGATGACATGGACATCTGCTCACCATGGAGTCTACTGACGGGTTCCTCCTGTGAACCCCATTTTTATATACCAATTCCCCTAAACGCTGCCAATACGCCATTATACGGTAGCTGTAAGTTAGAAACACGTTCTGTAAGTGCTGTGGTCGTCCGGAAAACTTCAAATACATCTACGTACGTCAATATGCGTCGGAGATAAGTTTGATATAAGTTACACATAGGTTCAAAGCACGTTACGCATAGAGTCTATGAGCCACACGCTGGCATAGACCTCGCCGTACTACCACGTATACCAGCGTGCTTCAGCGTGCTCTTAACTTTTACAAAACAAACCAATAACTTATTCAAAGTATGCCAGCGTTTTAGAGAAATGTTGATATGTCGGCAGGTAGTCAAGGTGTGACAGGGCCATCAAGGGCACCTCGGCAGTGCTTAGGTGTTTCGGGGACTTGAACCAGCGACCTTCCGCTTCCCAACCCATAAAGTCCCAAAAGACTGAGCTACTGCCGCCCCCCCACTGCTCACGCTGTCGCTCCAAAACATAGGAGCGACAAGATCAAATGAACCGTTCTCTAGAACCGGGACGTCCTCTTTGAGTGAATGAGAAGCGATGGGACCCGATTGAAGACCGTCTGGCTGATTACACTCACTGAACGAGAGCCAATAGAACTGCTCCCTCCCACAGATCGATCAAATCACACGGCTGTAAGTGGGATGCTGACACAATGCATTAAAATGAATACTTCATCTTTATTGATGTAAACGTATACATGATGACAATGGCAAGAAGGGGGTTGACAGAGAGCCATGGAGAAACTGACCCCATACTGACTCTATTTTCATATTTTCACCCTGAACACCAGCGTTCCCCAGGGCTGTGTCCTGAGCCCTACAGGGAGGAGGTCCAGCACCTGGTGGCGTGGTGCATCAACCTGGCCCTCAACACCAAGAAGACCAAGGAGCTCATTGTGGACTTCAGAAAGACCAGAGCTGGCGCTCACGCCCCCATCCTCATCAACGGAGCGGAGGTCGAGCGTGTCTCCAGCTTCAAATTCCTGGGGGTCCACATCTCCGAGGACCTCTCCTGGTCCCTGAATACGGCCTCACTGGTAAAGAAGGCTCACCAGCGTCTCTTCTTCCTGAGGAGACTGAGGAAAGCCCACCTTCCCCCTCAGATTATGGTGAACTTTTACCCGTGTGCCATCGAAAGCATCCTCACCAACTGCATCACCTCTCACCCCAACCATGGACTGTTTTCCCTCCTCCCCTCCGGGAGGCGCTATAGAAACCTCTGTTCCAAGTCAAGCAGGCTTAGGAACAGCTTCTTCCCCTCAGCTGTCATCTCCCTGAACTCTGCACCATGAAGACAGCCCCCCCCCCCCCCGCCCCCCACCTCTTCTCAATATATCCTATAATAATAAAACATCACCATCGATGTCTTCGACTGCCTTGCTCTGTACTCATAACTACCTACCTCTACTTATAGTTGAAATATTTATTGATAACATACCTGTATGATAGCGTGTACATTTTATAATTGTTTTTATACATAGTAGACTGTATATTAGCAACTGTAAACTGTAAATGATATCCATGCACTTTACTGAAACATTTGCACTCTGGTTAGATGCCAAATTATTTCCCCTGTACTGTACTTGTGCTGTGGAATGACAATACATTAGAATCTAATCTAATCTTATCTAATTCTGTGCAGAGTCGTCCAAAAACGTTTGGAGGTTATTACCCAATTTAAAGTGTTTTTAAATTGAGGTTGAGGGATGACTTTTCTTTGGTACAGTAAATGACTAAGACCTAACATGTCCGCATGCTGGGACACTATCTGTTTTATTCAGACATTAATAATGGGTGAGTTTTTTATGACATAATCTTCTGAGGCTTACCGGGAAGAAACTTTCATTTTCATATATAAGAAGATATATGGCTCAATAAATCAAAAAGAATATGGGTTATTAAGAAAACTGTAATTTTGAAGAAAAATGACACCTTTAAAAAAAAGTATGAAAAGGTAATGTCAGTTGGAATTCATCCGCAGGTCTGCATGTTCATCTTTGTGATGAAAAGAAAACCAAATACACAGAAATCCCTTCATAACTCTGCTACTTCCAATTCTAACTTGACAAATGAGTTTCACGAATATATGTTGATTATTTTATTGTTCTATTTTTCACATCGACAGGCTTTACAGATTGATGACGTCCTGTGTGGGTCCTACCAGTATTATACTGTACCACTTATGGTTTTGTGGTAGTAGCCACATAGTATGTGGCTACTACCACAAAACACGACCCATCTTACAGCACTGTCCAAGAGAACATTGCTTGTGTAACTGTTGCCAGCAGGGGGCGCTGTGCAGTGAGTAAACCTCACTCCCCAGACTTTAACAGTGTTGGAACCGGTTGTTGTTCTTGTTTGTCCATTACTCTCTTCGTATTGTAGCACCTGACACGTGACCCTGTGTTCAACCTGAAGCCTCTTACCGACCCCATGCTTCACAACCTCTCTGGACGACCTCTTGGGCAGACATGAGGTCAGCACGTACCACTTCAATGACCTCGACCCCTGACCCCCCTGAAACACATGTCTCTGTCTGTCTGTCTGTCTGTCTTCACACAGAACTTGAAATCCACATTTCCATTTGTACTTCCCAGAGTGGATTGCTCTCCTCATTTCAGTAAGTCATAAAAGAGAAATGAGCGTGTTCCAGATTTTATAATTGGATCTCTTCGACGCACAGCCCCCGTCGAGAACTGTGGTTCTGATATTTAGACGTCATACAGACGCTGTTCAGCCCAGATTGTGAGATGTTATTAATAACCGGTCACCCTGTGGCAAGTTGTCGTCTTCTCTGTTTCCCGGAGATAAGCCCTTCAAAGCGGTGTTATCTTGTCCGTAATTTGGTCAGATAGGCCTCCTTGGATCTTCCGTCATGAAATCAGAAGGACTCGCGTAGATCAGTTTGAGGCATATTCTCGGCTAAAAGTACGGTTTGATGACCGTGATTAGCAAGTTATTCCCTTCATATATCAGAAACACACCCGTGTCATGAATTATGCTAATATTCCCACTTTCCTTTTTTGGTGTGTTCCAGTGTGAATCATTGGAACTGAATGAAGCCTGTATTATGCATGAGCAGATCTCAAGGGCCCACCGGCCCCTCAGAACCCGGGAGAGAGAACACTTTAGCGCGACCCCGGCACCCACACCTGCAGGGGCCAGAGGAACACCTGGTGAGAAGGATTCAGGATGCCCTCACCTGCACCGCCGTTACATATCTTAGTAAACCGTAGGATGCCAAACACAAAGTGTTTCATGTTTCCCTTCATGATGTCACGGAGGGACGTTGAAATGGGCCCTCACGCTGGCTATCAACCACATGGCACCTGCCGGTACAATAGGGGCCCATTAAACTGCTCGTACTAAAGGTGCTGTAGGGAAGATTCAAGAGCTGCAATTTGAGTGTTACTTACGTTAGAAAGGCCCTAGCCCTCCGTCAGCTATTAGTGAGTGAAATACGCTGTGAGAATCTCTCCAGTTTCCAGTTGACTGCGCCTGCCTCGCACGAGCCAATTGAGGTTTGAGACGGCTCCCGGGCAAATTGCTGACCAATTAGGACATCTCTTCCCTGATTGGTGCAGGGAATCCATCTGGCCTGTCAGTCATGGCCACGTGAAAACACTTTGTGGAGACATTTGAGAGTGGGGGTGGGCAGAGAGGAAGGGCAATATGTGTATTGAGGGTTTGATTTCTGATTTAGTTTTCTCCATTTACACTCGTAAATGTGAAACTAATTCAACAGGCTACATGACCAGGTATGTTCAATCTGAAAACGTTGTTTCCAAGATTCATGATTCAAGGTGTTTTTATTTTCCATTTGCAATAACGGAATGTTTCCTCCACATTGACTACCACAGTAAGAATAATACTATACTAAACAATACTATAACATAAAAACACTATATATGACATACTATATACTATACACCACACTATACTACAACACTACTATACACAATAAAAATAACATTAAAGTGACTGATGGATGATACAGTATAACCATATGGAAAAGTAGTGGCAGTGCCAGTAGTCGTGCAGCAGCATCATGAATGAAGTGGTGAATAGAGTGAGCATCCTTCCAGGTACATTCTCCCTCGCTCGGTTGGCGTGTCAGAGGTGTTACCCAATCAGCAGAAACGTGTACATTAACCCCGCCGTGACAGGGGCAATGGGCAGTGGCGCACAATGGATCCAACTAATGTTATATATAATAAAGTCCACTGCACACACGCTTGTGTGTGTGTGTGTGTGTGCAACAACTGAAGAAAGAATGGCCTTCTCAGCGCCCATGGTTGCAACGCTTTGAGTGACACATCGGGGCGTTCAACGCGCCCCCGTCTCCTCTCTCTCCTCCGTGTCACTTGGCGTACTTGATAACTGACATGTCATGCATGACATCATCCTCTTCAGCCAATGAATCATGTGTTATGCGTAGCACCGTCCGAGGGGTGGTTGAGGACATGCCTACCAGATGCTTCCGGGATCCTTCCTCTTAGCACTTACTAGCTCTAGTGGTAACTTGATTGTTTGCTTGTTATATGTATTGTTTTGTTGTTTGCCAACTTGAGCTACTGTCACTGGAGCACTGGTTCAGTTCTTGGAAGTTCTCTGTTAGGAATGAAATGAAATGTTTGACTTCTGGTGACTAGTAGTTCTCTTGCATACCTTTGCTGAACACACTATTGTAAGTCGCTTTGGACATAAGCGTCTGCTAAATGACTGCAATGTCATGTTATGTAAATGTATAAGGAGACAAAAAAAGTTGTATTCGTCAAAATAGTTTCAATAAAGTATTTAAGTCACCTATTTCAGACGGTGATGATTCCATCAGAGAGATTCCACCTGAGGTCAGGGCCAGTCCAGTGACCGTGGAGGTAAACCGACGGGAGTGATGGTGGTAAATGTGGTGCATTCACACATGTGATGGATCCCAGTCCCGTTGATGTTATGCTGGCGCCCGCCGATAACTTCCCTTCCTGCCGCCGTAGATAGGATGGGCGCATGTCACCCCCCGTGTCATATCATGTCATCAGTCGGCCTACTTTGAATAATGAGGTCCTCGCAATGAGTAAGAACGCACCTAAACCGAGCGCGCGGCGTTGACGAGTCTATTATCTGTAATCAGATTAATTATGTGCATTTAAATGAAACACAAGTAGTTTACTTTTCCATATATGTATTGAGTGGCTGATTAATTAAAAGCAGGTCGAGGTGCTAATGCTACCGGCTCATCCTGCCGGCCTGTCTGGCAGCAGCTCGTTAAGTCTGGATGACTGGATGACTGGGCCTTCACGTTGTAACCATGTCATTAAATATCCCATTCGCTGAACAACCGTATTCAGTTCATAATTAATTATCATTATTATTGATACAATAATAACTATCAATACCACCATGACCCACCACGACTACCACTCCTAGTTGGACGATCATGTGTCACATTGGGGATACCGGATACTATACTATCAATTGTGATAATAACAACAACAATTTTTTATTATAAAAATGATTGTTATTAATATATAATACTATATGTAGTAGTAGAGTAGGCCTATTGGACCATGTGTGTGTTAGCTGTTTGTGTGTGTGTGTGTGTGTGTGTGTGTGTGTGTGTGTGTGTGTGTGTGTGTGTGTGTGTGTGTGTGAGTGTGAGTGTGAGTGAGTGTGAGTGTGAGTGTGAGTGTGTGTGTGTGTGTGTGTGTGTGTGTGTGTGTGTGTGTGTGTGTTTAGATATGTACTACTATGTGTTCTAGTCAGTTGGCCTATTCTAGATCATTATGAAATCAGTATGGGCGACAAATGGTTCTTTGTTCTCCGTCACTTAAAGCCTGCACACTATTCACAGTTCTGCTCAATTTGAATTGCACATCTAGATGTTCATTATAAATGCACTCAATTAAAAAGCAGCGCCCTGCCCATGCAGGTCCCCGGGGCGCACACACACAGAACACGCTTCAGATCCATAGCAGCTCAGAGCGGTTCGGTCCCCGCCCGGACCGCGTCTGGAGCCCCGGAGTCACTTCTGAAGTGCAGCGGGTGGCCACAATGTAAATGTTCTTTTGTCTTTTGCCTCTCTATTTAAAGAATGGAGGAGTTAGTCGCTTCGCTGTGGTTGGTTTAGATACGACAACAACGGAAAAAAGCATCACCTACGTGTCAAGGTAATCTTCCCACATTGTCACTCTCAACGTAAGGCTAAATCAATGGATGTCGTGATCTGAATTTCGGATGCGTTTATAATGTATCATGCCGTGACGCTCACAAAGGTTAGATTAGATTCAGCCAATTCAGAAAATAAAAATACATTCACAGACACTTTGGTCCAAAGTGGTTTACAATATATGACTTGTAAAGCGCTTTTAGTAACCATTGGTTAGAAAAGCGCTATATAAATGTCCATTTACAATAAGGTCATTCAACATCCAGAAGGTAGGCAAGAGAACTACTAGTCACCAGAAGTCATACGTGCATTTCCTTCCTAACAAGCCATACTAACATAATATATACATATGCACATGTATAATAACAGAATATATAATACATTACATCTCCTTCCTAACAAGCCTCCACGAGCAGAACCAGGGCTCAGGTAAAAGTACAGTAAGTATGCTCTCTAGATGCCCAAATGATGCCCATCTGCATACACGACTCGTCTTCAAGTCAATTAACATTCAATAATAGTAATGTTTTGTCATCTGAATGAGGAATGTGCGTGGATCTGCGCCGCACCTTCAAGCGGCTGAACATCCGTAAGGCGGCAGGCCCCGACGACATCCCGGGCCGCGTCCTCAGAGCATGCTCAGACCAGTTGGCAGGAGTCTTTGCAGACATCTTCAACCTCTCCCTGTCCCAGGCTGCTGTTCCCGCGGTCTTCAAGATGTCCACCATCGTGCCTGTCCCTAAACAACCCAAGGTAACATGCCTGAACGACTATAGACCTGTAGCCCTCACCTCGATTGTCAGCAAATGCTTCGAGAGGTTGGTCAAGGACTTTATTTGCTCCGTGTTACCTGCCACGCTGGACCCATGGCAATTTGCATATCGTCAAAACAGATCCACGGACGACGCAATTGCCATGGCCCTCCACACTGCCCTTTCCCACCTGGAGGGAAAGAACTGTTATGTGCGAATGCTGTTTGTGGACTACAGCTCAGCGTTCAACACAATAGTTCCTGCCAAGCTCGACACCAAGCTTAGAGGTCTAGGCGTGCCCCCATCCACATGCAGCTGGATACTGGACCTCCTGTCGGACCGCCGCCAGATGGTGAGGATGGGCAGCACCACCTCAGAGCCACTGACCCTCAACACGGGAGCCCCCCAGGGATGCGTGCTGAGCCCTCTCCTCTACTCCCTCTACACCCACGACTGCATGGCTATGCACAGCTCCAACGTCATCATCAAGTTTGCTGACGACACGACAGTGATGGGCCTGATCGCCGGCGATGACGAGACAGCCTACAGGGAGGAGGTTGGATCGCTGGAGCAGTGGTGCCAGAAGAATAGCCTCGCCCTCAACGTCAAGAAGACCAAGGAGCTGATCGTGGACTTCAGGAAGCAGAGAGGAGAGCACAACCCTATCTCCATCGACGGTGTTGCAGTAGAGAGGGTCAGCAGCTTCAAGTTCCTCGGCGTGCACATCTCCGAGGACCTCACATGAAAAGGGCCCAACAACGCCTGTATTTCCTCAGGCGTCTGAGGAAATTCAGCATGGGCCCCCGCATCCTGAGAACATTCTATAACGGCAACATTGAGAGTGTTCTTACAGGGTGTATCACCGCCCGGTACGGGAACTGCACCGCACTCGAGCGCAGAGCGCTTCAAAGGGTGGTGCGGACGGCCCAGTATATCGTTGGAGGTGAGCTCCCCTCCCTCCTGGACATTTACAACCAGCGGTGCGTGGCCAAGGCCAAACGCATCATAAAAGACATTACCCACCCCAGCCACCAACTGTACTCACTGTTACCGTCAGGCAGGCGATACCGCAGTATCAAGTGCGTATCAAATAGACTCAGAGATAGCTTCCACAGTCAGGCCATCAGGCTGCTGAACAAGGCGTATAGCATATAACAATGTATATTTTATTACATTGATTTATATATACTTATTGCTCTTTTTCTGTGCTGATATATTGGATTTTATAAATTGCATTTTGATTTTGATTTTTTAACTTCTTTATTCTATTCTATTTTTATTCTATTTTTATCTTATTTTTATCTTATTTTTATAACTGCTGTCTGTCGTCGGGTTTTGCACATAAGATTTTCACACCACTGCTTTATACTTGTGTAAACTGTGAAGTGACAATAAACTGGACTTGACTTGACTTGAATGAGGACGTATTTTGCAGTTAACATACAGTGAATTGAAACACGTGTGACTAAAATTTCAATGACTTGGATCTTAATTGTAGGCGTGAGAGGAGAAGTGGGGAGGGGAGAGGAGAGGAGAGGAGAGGAGAGGAGAGGAGAGGAGAGGAGAGGAGAGAGAGAGAGAGAGGAGAGGAGAGGAGAGGAGAGGAGAGGAGAGGAGAGGAGAGGAGAGGAGAGGAGAGGAGAGGAGAGGAGAGGAGAGGAGAGGAGAGGAGAGGAGAGCTGGGCTCTGGAATGCAGAGCAGCTTCATGTGAACGAGGAACATTCACTCGTTCACCTGCTCCCCTCCCACCATGAACCAATGGTGTCAGTGTGTGTTTCATGTTTCAGGTAAAAACTGATTTGAATGATATGCATGTTTTACAGTTGGCTCTGTGTTGTAAGAGAGAGAGACAGAGAGACAGAGAGCGAGAGAGAGTGAGAGAGAGAGAGAGAGAGAGAGAGAGAGAGAGAGAGAGAGAGAGAGAGAGAGAGAGAGAGAGAGAGATGGGGCGCTGCTCCTCTGAGCGTTTCACTTGACGTGTTTAATGAAGACACCATGAGAGGGACAGCACTGTGTGCATTGGGCCCTCTGGGGCTGGAAGAAGCAGCCATTGTGGGGTAAATGAAGCAATGCATGGTGGCTTCAGCACCGAGGAAGAGCCTGGCTCTTAATTGTCTAAACACGCCCTCTCCATTTTTCAGTATAGCCCCTTCAAGTGCGCTGCAGACCAAGCTTCTCCGTGGTGGGTGGTCTATAGACCGGGCCATATGGAAAAACATTTAGATTCACAATGTGCATGAATTTGACACGATTTAGATTTATATCACACACAGTATGCCTGCGCATTCAAATGACCACTCTAAACAGCCTCACCCAGGGTCATTACATTGAAGTATACGGACATTTAAAGTTTGGTATGGCTAAAAAAACCTAGTTTTCCATAGCATTGAAAGGCGTTTAAAGGGTAATGTTGAATTATCCGGCGTCCTCCACCCCATTTTCCCGGGTTGAGGACGCTATTCAGCACAGACAATGGCACTTTTAATTACAGAGTCTGTGCTGAAGCAAAGCTTTATGTGCAGAACAGGAGCTAGGTGATGGGGACACGTAGCCGCCATAGAAAGGAGCATAAAATAAAAAACAAAGAAAATGTCATTAAAAATAACATAATCCATGATGAATATCAAACCTCAAATGAATTTCATTCACGTGAGAATGTAGGCATGTCTACGTGCGGCGTGTACTGAAAAGCGGTAATTACAAGGTAATTACATACGTATTAAGGGTTAGAAACACCGCCCAGAAATGAGGATTTGCGTAAAGACTAAAGCTTGTGTAACCCCTCTGTGGTTTCCAGGGCTGGAAGAACCAAAAGGGTTCTGGTCTGGTTCTTAAATCTCTAACGGAGATCGGAGCTCGAAAAGTCCCCCCCAGACATTTCTGAGAGCATCGAGTTGATTGGAGGTCAAGCTGACAAACCATCAATACATTATCAATTCATCTGCTTCGACCACCTGTCTGCTCCCGCAGCATAATCCGCCTTGTCTCCCATATCACAATTGTTTTGTCACTATTTAGCCGCATTTAGCGGACGCTTTTAGTCAATTGCACTGATTTGACTGAATAAAGATACAGGTTATTAAAGGTGCAACGTGTACGATTATTTATTTAAAAAAACAACAATTATCAATGGAATGTGAAGAAATAAGGTCAGAGATGTCCATGCATTGTGTGGCAGAGATATTTACTAAAGTAAATATGGTAATACCACTCTGTACCTCCAGAGGTGTGATGAGCACTGTGCATGTCCCTGTGACTCACAATAGGGGTCTGACCACACAACCTTCTGCTCCTATGCTGACCTCTATTTTGTGGAGGACTTACACATTGCACCATTGAGGAGCTTGTAGGCTTTCTCAGGACATCAGTGATCTAACCCAGTACCTTTAGGAACCACGCTTGGGGGGCCCTCACCCCTACAATATCCCTCCCCATATTCAATACACAGTTCTCCTACGGCAGAGGAAGTCCAAACACTTGTACAGTATTCTCACATCTCCCTCTGGCCCCCATGGGGGGGGCCACGAGCTGAATTTCAAAAGTGCCGGATGGCTTGTTCAGGCACGCGGGAGGAGAATGCGGGAGGAGAGCCGGTGAGGCGTGATGCAGGCGTATTCATGAGATTGTATCGCCCAAGTGGTTCCAGTGATTGGTCACGGCAATGACATCTGAGGAGCTCTCCCCGGGTTTGACAATCACTGTGTGTGTGTATGTGTGAGCACACGGTTTAAACAAGCATGCTCATCCGATAAGCATACTCATCCGAGGAGGTGTTGTGGTGTTGTGTTGTGAATAAGGTGTTTTTCATGTCTTTGCTATCTGTGTATTCGCTGGTTGTGTCTGTTGTGTGTCTATATGGCCAAATGGCATCGAAAGGTATTCGCCTGAAGTGACGACGAGCTCAGAAGGTGACCGTCGTCATCCATGTCGTCATCCTCTCGCCGTGGAGATTTCTGCATAAATGCCCCAAGCTCCTATGACCAGTTTGTGACGCATTCAAACACCAAGGACATCCCATGAATGCAGCGATTTCCCGATGACGACGTCTCCCAATGCCTTCTGAAAGACGGCAAACTAACTTTTCAAGGTTTGTTGTGTGATTTGTCAGAATCTGCTCCATTCCACAGGCTTGTTTCTTCCTCATAATCTGGCGGTAACAACGACAGTCGAGAAGCTTCGCTGTTTGAAGAGAATGCATTAAAATGACACATTCTCAGCAGGCTGACAGAACGCGTCTTACGGCAACCAAAAGGCAGCTTTGCACAGATATACGTGAGAGAGAGAGAGGGACGTTCCAGTGACACTTACAGTCTAGCCACACACACACACACACACACACACACACACACAAACAGACGGGCGCACACAAAAACACAGACATACACACACACAAACAGACACACACACACACACACACACACACAAAAACAGATGAAAACACGAACACACAAACAAACGCACATACACTCACACACACGCACACACAGACGTGCACATACACACAAACAGACACACACAGACAAACACACACAGACGTACAAAGACACACACACACACGCACACACGCACACACATGCACACACACACACACCAAGAACAGACACACGGCGTCACAGATGCGGCCGTTGCGTGTGTGTGTTTTTGTTTGTATCTATAGCGACACTTCTGTGTGTTCAGTGCATGCACGTTTATGTTTGCATGTGTGTGCGTCTGTGTGTGTGTGTGTGTGTGTGTGTGTGTTTGTGTGTTTGTGTTGTGTGTGAAAGGATGCCATGGGGCAGCAGCAGAGCGATAACTGCCACAGGCGGACGGTGGACTGCGGTCCAGGTGTAATCCGTGGGCCCCTTGCGACTCGTGTGGAGAAATTATTTGGGCCGGGACGGAAGCAAAGAAAGGCTGGAACTGAACCTGGAGCCGTTGCTTGACTGTGTGTGATGTGCTTCACTGTGTGTGATGTGCTTCACTGTGTGTGATGTGCTTCACTGTGTGTGATGTGCTTCACTGTGTGTGATGAGCTTCACTGTGTGTGATGTGCTTCACTGTGTGTGATGTGCTTCACTGTGTGTGATGTGCTTCACTGTGTGTGATGTGCTTCACTGTGTGTGATGAGCTTCACTGTGTGTGATGAGCTTCACTGTGTGATGTGCTTCACTGTGTGTGATGAGCTTCACTGTGTGTGATGTGCTTCACTGTGTGTGATGTGCTTCACTGTATGTGATGAGGCCGACTGGTGGCTGGGAACCGTGGCAAAGATCCAAGGTGGTCTCAGGACCCCAATCTCCCCCTCAGCCATATCCAGGCAGGAAAAACACAGACACAGCGATGCATGCTAAAGTATGTCAGCCACGACACAGGGAAACACACACACACACACACACACACACACACACACACACACACACACACACACACACACACACACACACACACACACACACACACACACACACACACCACACACACGCGTACACACAGACACTGTGAGCGCCCACGCTCAAGGAGGCAAACAACAGCAGGTTTTTGAGGGTTAAACGAAGAATGTCCTTTTATTTCTTCGCATCACAACTGAAACCAGCAGAACAGCAGAACAGCATAACAGCATAGTAGCATAGCAGCATATGGCGGGACCTCTCGGCCGCAAGGGCTCGGTCCTCTCACCCCCCTTCTCTTCTCCAGCAACCCTCTACCTGTGTGCTTTTAAGCACCTGATTTACTCAGGTGTTGATTGTTGTCAGCTGGGGGTTTCACTCCGGGATCTCGTTCGCCTTCCCCCGGGTCCTAAAGCCCTCCAAGTATCTCCCTCGGGAGATATACGCCTCCCACAACGTAACCAAAGGTAAGTCTCCTATACTTTGCCCTGGTGGGACCCCAAGGGTAGCTTGGGGTACCACAACACACACATACATGCACCAGGCACAAACGTACACATACACACGCGCACACACACACACACACACACACACACACACACACACACACACACACACACACACACACACACACACACACACACACATACACACACACACACACACACATACACACACACACACACACACAGACACACATGCACCAGGCACACGCGTACACACAGACACACACATACATGCACCAGGCACAAACGTACACATACACACGCGCACACACACACACACACACACACACACACACACACACACACACACACACACACACACACACACACATACACACACACACACACACACACACACACACACACATACACACACACACACACACAGACACACATGCACCAGCACACGCGTACACACAGACACACACATACATGCACCAGCACAACGTACACATACACACACGCGCACACACACACACACACACACACACACACACACACACACACACACACACACACACACACACACACACACACACACACACACACACACACACACACACACACACACACACACACCACACGCACACACACACACACACACACCAGGTCTGCTGGTCATTGTACAGATCAACACGACCTCCTTCCACAACACCTATCTGCACTACACTTCACAATTTAACATATTTTCACTTTTCCGATTCCGATTCATATATTCAGAAAATATGTACATTTATTTATTCCGTTGTATTTTGCAGATTTGCAATTTTTGCAATTTTTATAATTTCTCGAAATGTTCTAATTTGTAATTCTGAAACGTTTGCACATCTTCAGAGCTGGCGATAACATGTCCCTGTACATTGTACACTGGGACCAATACACCACGTCTGAATCGGAATCGGAATCCTTCCTCCAGGTCTGAAGCACGACTCCTTTTAATATTCACCCCCACCCCCACCCCAGCCACCCCCGGCCTTCACCATTCAAATGCTCCGACTGTTCACTGTTCCGCAGACTGGAGGAGCATAATATGCTTTTGATGATAGCACGCAGGTTGGGGTGTGAGTTACAGATGAAAGCAGACAGGTCTCCTAGCCAGACCCCCCCCCCACTCCTCTCTCTCTCTCTCTCT
>CM051012.1:28704061-28726561 GCA_027704905.1 Muraenolepis orangiensis | reverse complement strand
CCAAATAATACATGTTTTAGGGGGGGGGGGGGGGGGTAATTACAGAAGAGAAAGAAATAAGTAGAGAAGAAGAGACTGTTTGGAGACTGCAGCCATCGCAGCACAAACTGTTCAAACAGAAGGGGGATGTAAAAAACAAGCAATATGTTGTTTAATTGAAAGAATAGTATACAATATATCAATAAAGACTGGGTATTATTGATCTACCTTCCAGATCAATAATACTATCATACAAAACCTCCTTTAAGTAGCATCCGAATGTCCATCCAGGGCGGGAAGGATCGCAAGTATCGTTTGTGTGTCACTTTGTGTGTTGCGAAGTTTGAACCACGGCGTGTAAAGGGAAGGAGGGAAGGAGCCAAGGAATCAACGGCGGCCGTCGTCATCAATATTCTAATCTCCCCAAAAAACTGTGAAGACAAATCAACATAAGTTTGGGGTGGGGAGATCAACAAGTGAGCTCACAGCAAGTCCAACCAGCAGGCGGTTTCCTCCTGCTGCTGCCTGGCGTGGAGCCCGACCGGCGTGGAGCCCGACCGGCGTGGAGCCCGACCGGCGTGGAGCCCGACCGGCGTGGAGCCCGACCGGCGTTCAGTGCCCCGTGTAATCACACAGTTCCCTGTTGTACCCCCGCACACCAAATGCTTATTTATTTCTATTTAAAAAAATCAATGAGTCAGGTTAAAACTTGAGCAAGCTAGAGAATCCATTAATTTTTTTGCAATACACAGCATCCCCTGGGGGATTCTATTGCCAAATATAATCCCAGGTAATTACGCTGTCAGAATTGCCGATTCTTCCCCCGAATACTTCAGATATGATTGGGGTTTGTCTCATTTACATAAAGCAACATGGCATGAGAAAAACAACCTTTTGCTTTGACTTGTTGTTTGTGTATATGATTAAAGTGTTAAGTATGTATTCTTCCTGGGGTTGAATAGCCGTGATTGGACGCCAGTAGAACCTGGTTGTTTTGCATGGAACTATAAAACATCAATATTATGAGAGGGTTTTCTGTTCCTGCCTTCGCATGGCCAGGTTTAAAGAGATCCTCTGAGATCCTCAGCATCCTTTGTTTGAAGGCTTGAATGTGAGGCTTGACTGTGCTTACATGTACAGCGGCTTCCACGAGTCTCATTATGCAGATGTTGTTTTCCAAAGGGAAGGGGAATGACAATGCAGCGAGTGCAGTGAGTGGAGGTTTCCCAATGTTCTCCTCAGCACTCAAGATGATTGGACGTTGCATAACCTCAACCGCTGCCATTGGGCCAAAGCCCAACTTTAATGAAGTTCGGGCTTTCCTGTGTCTCACTTTTGGCTCATAGCCAAAAGGTCAATTAAAGAAAATGATTGGATGCACATCAAGTCAGATCAGGATAGCCATTTCTTCCATGGAAACCACAAGTAACATTGTATTGGTAGAGAGGGGGTACAGGAGGGTGGATATTTTAATTTGTAACACATCCCATTAATAAGATGTTCTATTCCTTAAAGGGAATCCAGGGTAACTTGTTGGCCTGCATGTTTCAATTTCTATTCAGGTATTTGTGGATATGTGTTCAGTATACTGTCTATTCTGTATATGGGCGGCAGGATAGCTCAGTCTGTTAGGAGTTGGATTGGGAACCGGAAGGTCACTGGTTCAAGTCCCCGAATCACTGCCGAGGTGCTCTTGAGCAAGGCACCAGACACCTTCACTGCTCCCCGGGTGCTGTGTATACAATAGCTGCCCGCTGCTTCTAACACTAGGATGGGTTAAGTCATGGGTGTCAAACTCTGGCCCGCGGGCCAAATTTGGCCCGCGGGGTAATTATAGTTGGCCCGCGAGACAATACCAAATTACTACTAGAGCTGGCCCGCCGGTATTATACAGCGCATTCACCGCTAATACTACGAATCCCATAATGCTCTGCTGTTGTTTTCGCGCGCCAATCAGGACAGGACCCAGAAACGCCCTCTCCTCTGTGACAGTAGTCAAAGCAACATAGACCTGTCAGCGCGCTATCCCTTCCCAAAAATGGCGAAAAGAAAGGCAGAAAACAGGAGCTTTCTGGACAAGTGGGAGGCAGAATATCTGTTTACATATGTAAAAGACAAACCTGTTTGTCTTGTTTGTGGAGTCAACGTGGCTGTAAGTAAGGAGTACAACATTAGACGACACTATGAAACGAAACTGTCACGGTTACGGTGGTTGGCAGGGGGCGTGGCCTAGCCACGTGCGCTGGTGGCGCACACACGCTCCTGTCAACAATCACGTTGGTTGGCAGGGGGCGTGGCCTAGCCACGTGCGCTGGTAGCGCACACACGCTCCTGTCAACAATCACGTTGGTTGGCAGGGGGCGTGGCCTAGCCACGTGCGCTGGTGGCGCACACACGCTCCTGTCAACAATCAAGTTGGTTGGCAGGGGGCGTGGCCAAGCCACGTGCGCTGGCCACACACACACACACACACACCTGGACTCAATTTCCCCCCCGTGTAATTTGTTCATCACCTCACCTGGGGTATATATACGTTGTCTTTCCTTTACCCCAGCGTGAGGTCGTTACTCTACTATTCACGTAGTTCTCCCGTCTGGTACCCATCGCCTGCCAACTACCTGCCGGTACTCCGGCAGGTAGCACATCAGATTAGATCAGTGTGCAATAATTAACGTTTTCTTTGTGCACTTTTTCTTGCTACAAGGCATGGGCTTGAATGGTTGATTTATTTATTATCATTTTATTTGTAAAATTATTAGCCAGTGGAAAAAGTTTATTTTGGTATTTAAATCAGAAGGCTGCAAATAGAAAAGAGGCATACGATTTTTATTAAAATTTTATTTATTTAATAAATTAATTCCATTGTGTGTTTTTTCATTTGAAATTCGATTTAGCATGTCTCCACTACTCAATGATATATTGTATGTAATAAGCGATGTTTGTTCCATATTCAATGTTAAAGCAAAACTTGTTTGGGTCCATATTAAAAGGTTCATTTGTTCAATGTTGGCCCGCGACTTTGTTCAGGTTTTACATTTTGGCCCACTGGGTATTTGAGTTTGACACCCCTGGGTTAAGTGCAGAGAAACTTATTTCACTGTGTTTACATGTGTGAGACCAATAAAGAGGATTTAGATGAGTTATTTTGATGTATACCCACAAGGACACAGATCACAGTTGAGTGTGGTTTAGCTTCATTGCAAAGGAATCCAGCGAAGACGAAAGATACGTCTGCTTTTATTGTCACATTGTATTAAAGGAGCTGTACATTACGTCAGTATACATTATTACTGCATGGGAGATCAGCTCCAGGGTGAGCAGTATATATATATATATATATATATATATATATATATATACCATCCAGTCAGCTGCTTGGTTTTGAGGCAAACGCAAAACTAATACAAATAGACTCGCACGTAATCGGTTCTGCATTATGAGCATATAATTTCATTACTGTATATTACATTTTTAATTTGAACAGAATTGTTTATATTTATGATTTGCATTTTCCCCAAGAGCAATTTAGAGGCTTTTAAATAAAAAATTGAAAATACATCTTTTCAAATTAGCATGCAGCCAACTGCGTATGTAATCACAAAGAGATCCTTATCATCTAACCCTCATCCTATTTGCTAAGAAACGCCTACAATCCAGACACTCATGTCACGTGTATTACGTTGCAAATCTATTCAAGCCCACGCACGGCGAAGTGTACATCTGATAACATTTATCATGATCATGGATTTAAATGTCAAAATAGGTTTTGGCACATCAAATTAGCATTTCAGAATGTCCTTGGGTTTGACCATCTCTCCCTCCCCTGACCTCCCACGACCGCCGCCTCTACAACGAAAAACCATCCCCAGCATTTAAAAGCAGCGCTCCACCCGGGTCCCCGTCGGCAGGGGGTCGGCAACGTGTCACTCTCTCTCTCCTTTGTTTTACCTTTGAGGTGGTCATCCACGTGGGTGCGGTTCACTATTATCACAATGGCTTTCACCGAGGTGCGGAGGAGTTTATCAGCTCACTTCGGCTTTGAATTCGATGACAAGTTATGGAGCGTTGGCTTTCCATATTCACTCCATGAAGTGGGCTATTCATCTCTCTCTCTTTATTGTCCGTGCGTTGAGTGATAAAACTTTCATGATTTATTGATTTCAAAAGCGGCATATCAGAAAGAGCCCAGTCCTTTGAAAAACAAATCCTGTGTTTTTCTCCCCAGCTGTCGGTTTTGGTTGAGGTGCCTTCAACGTGGATTCGATTTTAGATTTCACGCACATCGGTACATATTATTTATTTATATTTTTTTCCTTGTCATTCATTGTGTGCAATGTGAAGTTTTGGTGAAGTCCCACTTTTGCCGGAGCACACGAATAGACATCAGGGAAATGTCCAGAACTAATACTATGGTTGCATCATAACCTAATGGGCAGGACTCCAGAGGTTTTCCCATCCCATGAACAAACAGGGCGTTCCTCCCTGTGGGGGAGATGCTACACTAGGAGATAGGGTCGTCTCCCCTCACCTCCTGGTGGAGACCCTGAGACATGACATGAGTCATTCCATGAGACATCCCATGAGTCATTCCAAGAGACATGACATGAGTCATTCCATGAGACATGACATGAGTCATTCCATGAGACATGACATGAGTCATTCCATGAGACATGACATGAGTCTAAATGCTCTAACTCATGGTTCTTCTTCCCTTTTTCTTTTTTTTCTTTTTATTATAGTCTTAAGTAATATATTATAGTCTTAAGTAATATATTATAGTCTTAAGTAATATATTATAGTCTTAATGCACATCTCGCTTCATCACCACCACCACCACTACCACAACCTCTACTACCACCCCTACAACCACCACCACCTTCATAACCACCACCACCTCCACCACCACCACCACCTCCACCACCACCACCACCACCATCACCACCACCACTACCACAACCTCTACTACCACCCCTACAACCACCACCACCTTCATAACCACCACCACCTCCACCACCACCACCACCTCCACCACCACCACCACCACCACCATCACCACCACCACTACCACAACCTCTACTACCACCCCTACAACCACCACCACCTTCATAACCACCACCACCTCCACCACCACCACCACCTCCACCACCACCACCACCACCATCACCACCACCACTACCACAACCTCTACTACCACCCCTACAACCACCACCACCTTCATAACCACCACCTCCACCACCACCACCACCATCACCACCACCACCACCATCACCACCACCACCACCTCCACCACCACCACCACCACCACCATCACCACCACCACCACCACCACCACCACCACCACCACCACCTCCACCACCACCACCACCACCACCACCTCCACCACCACCACCACCATCACCACCACCACCACCACCACCACCACCACCACCTCCACCACCACCACCACCACCACCACCTCAACCACCACGACCTCCACCACTTTCTCCTCAAACACCACTGTCTCTTTCCCCCCCACTGTCTCCTCTAGTGAATGGCGGATGAACCCTTTAATTGTATGCAGATGAGAGACCTGATGCCGTGGTAACGGGTGCACATGCATAACTGTCAGGTTTGATGTGTCTCTGGAGCGCCTCTCCACGCTGACCTCTGAGAGACCTCTTAATTCCACGCTCAGCAGTTTTTTCGGTCTTTCTGGCGCGGTTTTATCGAAGGGAAACCTAAAAAGGCCGGAGTAAAAGATGGTTTGCGTTTTTTGGAATGTCGGCAGTTTACGCCGGGTAACGGGAAATTTAAACGGCTTAGATTAGATGTCATGAATATTTTTTGGGCTGTACAGTTTTTATATCTGGTTTAATGAGGGATGGCTCGTTGAAAATGGTTTTCTTGCACGTATAAAGACATGACATTCACACGTTCCTGTGAAAATAGCTGAACAAAAAAAGATCATAAATTATGCAAAGGCCCGGGTCAGGACAAAGCAACACAGCACTGGTGTCCCGCCTGGTCCCTGGTCCAGTAGTCCAGTAGTCCTGGTCCCTGGTCCCTCCACCTGGTCCCTGGTCCCTCAACATTACGCTTCAAAGCAAAGTACAAACATTAACCTTTCCAGACCAAACCACCGCTAGTTGAGTCCATGAGTTACGTACTGTTTAGTAGTTACGCACGCAGCTACACAGCCATCTCAAGCTGTTGGAGTATTTCTATCTAAATGTTTGTTAAAATACACAATTAATTACCGGATCGAGACAAAGTTGACGCATTTTACGAATCGGTTTCGGGTTTATAGACACTATGTTAAACATTTAACGTCAGTCGATTTGTTTTAGCGCACATTTAGGAAGCAACATTAAGGGAATGTGTCGCCTAGGGCCGGTTCTATCACAACATCTATCACACGCTTAATTCAGAATTCGGGGGGAATATAAATATTTTCACATGGAAAAAGGTTTGACTGCCACCAAAGTGATTTCACACACCGCTGTACTTAATTGTACGGGACTTATGGACGTCATTTTAGGTTGTTTGATTTGGAAACGTACGTAAATGTGTGTACATTCGCCTCGATTTATCGGTACGTTGTGCTGGTCACAGGGCTGCTGAACAGTGGAAAGTAGTAATTCTGTCCAAAAAACCCCAAGACTTTGTCCTCTCGATATATCCCTCACTGAGCTGACAGCTGGGTTGCATTTCTACGTTCACAAGATACAAGATACAAGATATTTATTTGCCATATTTTATTTGTAACAAGTAACTTGGAACGCTTGCTCCCCATTCCCTCCCGCAGTAAACATCTCAAAAAACAACACCATGAAAATTATATATACAATAAATATATAAATAAAATAAACAAAAAAAGTGCAAAGTGATAGATAGATGCTATCTGTTGAATGTGCAAAAAGATTTAAAAGCATTTAAAGTGCAGAAGTGCAGCAGCATCATGAATACAGTGCAGTAACTGTGATGAGTCCAGAAAGTCCAGTAAAGTATGACAGAGTAATGTTAATGACATGTTATGATAGAGTAATGTTAATGACATGTTATGATAGTGTAATGTTAATGACATGTTATGATAGTGTCATGTTAATGACATGTTATGATAGTGTCATGTTAATAACATGTTATGATAGTGTAATGTTAATGACATGTCATGATAGTGTAATGTTAATGACATGTTATGATAGTGTAATGTTAATGACATGTTATGATAGTGTAATGTTAATGACATGTTATGATAGAGTAATGTTAATGACATGTTATGATAGAGTCATGTTAATGACATGTTATGATAGTGTCATGTTAATGACATGTTATGATAGAGTCATGTTAATGACATGTTATGATAGTGTCATGTTAATGACATGTTATGATAGTGTCATGTTAATGACATGTTATGATAGAGTCATGTTAATGACATGTTATGATAGTGTCATGTTAATGACATGTTATGATAGAGTCATGTTAATGACATGTTATGATAGTGTAATGTTAATGACATGTTATGACAGAGTAATGTTAATGACATGTTTATGATAGTGAAAGTGGCAGCACTCCTAGCAGCTCAGTAGGTCACTGCCTGTGGATGAAAAACATCCAGGGTTTAAAACCCGCGATGTCAGCAGTCTAGCCTGTAGACGTCCATGAGCAAGACCCCCTACCCGGCCATAATAATAACATGTATTCAATTAACATTAATGAAAAGTAATAAAGAAGAAAAATAATGAAAATTAAAGTGAATCACTGTCAGTTGCTTTGGATGAGAGCTCAACTGAATACACTAGTACATTGTAGTATCGACATGATCAGGGATATTTGCAAAATACTGCTAATGTCCATTAAGTTATTAAAATGCTAATGAAAACAAAAAAGCTATTAGGTTCATGAATTGAGCTAAGGATAGTGATAAATGAGTCTCTCGTGTTATCATACAACATAATCATAATCTAAATCTGAGGATTGAATCCTCTTTATTGGTCACCTACACACACACACACAGTGACATGTGTTCCTCTGCCCTTAACCCGTCCTAGTATGAGGAGCAGGGGGTATCAGCTAGTGGATATACAGCTGCCCGGGGAGCAGGGGAGGGGCTCTGGTACCTTGCTTAAGGGCACCTGGGCAGTGCCCATGTGTTTCAGGGACTTGAACCGGCAACCTCCCGGTTCCCAAGCCAAGTCCCAACAGACTGACTAAAGTCAGTGAGTCAGTCAGTCATGAGTCCTGTCCAGGTGACAGGTCAGACATGCTACGTTGCTAGCCTAGCATGGGATTCTAGTAAACAAGTGCTGGGAATCGGGTTTTCCTCGAAATCCAAAAGCCTAGCAAACTATAACTGGGTCATGAAAAACACAAACCCATTATGAATCAAAACAGAACATAAAAGATCAAAGCACAACTAAATACAAACACTCCCCAAGGGATCTGATTTGCATATTTAACGGTGGTTTTTGAACGTAGTTTCACTCTCATAATACTAATTATTGTTTGGGAACTCATTGTTGCCGTGCCATTATATATATATATATATATATATATATATATATATATATACATATATATAACTATATATAAATATATATATATATATATATATATATATATATGTATTTAATATATTTAATATATAAATAAAACAGAGAGAGAGACAATAGTGTGGACGGTGTGTAACTTACAGACGGGTTCGCTGTGCACTCATTTTCCCGCTTCTTTTGAAATCCTCGAGGGGGTAAAAGGCCAAACATTGTAGGATATATATATATATACCCTACATATGTATATCCAGAGTCTCACATAGCTGTCAGAGTCATCATCCCGTCCTTTCCACTCTGACCTCCTCCCCCTCCTCCTCCTACCCCTCCTCCTCCTCCTCCTCCTCCTCCTCCTCCTCCTCCTCCTCCTCCTCCTCCTCCTCCCCCTCCTCCTCCTCCTCCCCCTCCCCCTCCCCCTCCTCCTCCTCCTCCTCTTCGTCCTCACACGTCACACCGGAATAGTTTCAATTGTGGGTGGGGTGAGAGGGGAGAGAGAGAGAGAGAGAGAGACAGACAGACAGACAGACAGACAGACAGACAGACAGACAGACAGACAGACAGACAGACAGACAGAGAGATTATGTCCGTCACTCTCTCCGTCCCCCTGGCCGGTGACATGTGTCCCAGCGGTGGGGGTCTCACAGCCCGTCCAGACAGCTCTGTTGTCCAGGGACCCTTTACCGACTGGATGTCTTCATACAGCCGTCAAGTTGAGAGAGAGAGAGAGAGAGAGAGAGAGAGAGAGAGAGAGAGAGAGAGAGAGAGAGAGAGAGAGAGAGAGAGAGAGAGAGAGAGAGGAGAGAGAGAGAGAGAGAGAGAGATGGGTCATTCAGTATAAAGAGGTAGATTCTCACACCTCAAGTCTCAGCTGACAAGCCCAATGGCCAAAACTCACTGATTCCAATGGATTGTAATGTGATAGGCAGGGAATACATTAAAGAGAGGAAAACTCCAAATCCACCTTAATTCTTATAACCCTATGGGGCTGTATTTAAATATACATCCACGGTCCTCTGACACCACAACGCTATGCAGTGGGGGACTCGAACCGGCAACCTCGGGTTTGATTGGAAGATGATTGCTCTAACTGCTAACTGCTAAAGCCATAAAGACATCTGCCATCTAGGTTGGCAGTTGTGTGAGGCTTCCCCCCGGGGACACACCTGCCACTTTCATACACAGCATTACAGTATATATCAACCTATAGACGCAACCTTTGCGTGTGTAGATAAATACATATACTGTATACATTGGGTCATTCCGGTAATACCTCCTCCACCACCTGAGTTTGGTCCAGTAAGCTTCAGGCTTGACTGCTTCCATATGCTGTACATGAGAGCCCCGAGGGGCCAAGAGAGACCAGGTCTGCTCTCCCTAGAAACCCCCTCTCTCCCCCCCCTGAAACTCTGGGGCAGATGGCTTGGAGGACCAGGAGAGCACAATATCATGAAGGGAGAAACACGAAACGTTTGAGGGAATTAAAAAAACGGAAATGTCCCTGAATCACTTCCACATTGTCTGTTGTGTGTCATAGCAAGTGATGTTTTTGCAATTGCGGTTTCTAATTAAATCCACACCATTTATTAAATCTACGAACTAAGACACACAGTGTTAGTATGAAAAAATGCCACGTCTATTGGTTTTGTGTTGGAAACGTGACCGACCACCAGACCCACAGACTAACAGACATTCCACTGGTGAGCCTAACGGGGAAATACAGCGCGCGGCGTATTGGCTAATCAATACTGGACGGCTCTCGGGGGAGGGGGAAGTGGCTGGTTCACCGTCTAAGCGTTGAAGTGCAAGGGAACGGCCAATTAAAACGCCAACTCGTTATATAAGCCGGGAACACACACACACACACACACACACACATAGCCACACACACACACACACACACACACACACACACACACACACATACACACAGCCACACACACACACACACACACACACACACACGCACACACACACACACACACACACACACACACACACACACACACACACACACACACACACACACACACACACACACACACACACACACACACACATACACACATAGACACACACATACATAGCCACACACACACACACAGCCCCACACACACACACACACACATACATGCACACAATGCCCGCAGAACAGAGGGGATGTGGAACACTGTGTGTGCAGTACAAGGCAAAAATAAGGAAAAGCCTCTCAGTTTGATTGCACTCCGACAGAGCGTAGACGTCCGATACATCAGCCCTGCCCTGTGCTCTGTGTGTAGCCCTCCGGCCACCCACACATAAGGAAGGGGTTATTCCAACATCCATTATTTGGCAATAATGTCATAAGCAAGGTCTGGCTGCAGGTCAGAGACCGGTATTGTTTGAAGAGGTGCAGGTCGGTTGATTGTGTGTGTGTCTGTGTGTGTGTCTGTGTGTGTGTGTGTGTGTGTGTGTGTGTGTGTGTGTGTGTGTGTGTGTGTGTGTGTGTGTGTGTGTGTGTGTGTGAGGTGGTGTGTGTGTGTGTGTGCGTGTGTTTGTGTGTGGCTGTGTGTGTGTGTGTGTGTGTGTGTGCGTGTGTGTGTGTGTGGCTGTGTGTGTGTGGCGGTGTGAGTGTGTTTGTGTGTGTGTGTGGCTGTGTTTGTGTGTGTGTGTGTGTGGCTGTGTGGCTCTATGTGTGTGGGTGGCTGTGTGTGTGTGTGTGTGTGTGTGTGTGACTGTGTGTGGCTGTGTGTGTGTGTGTGTGTGTGTGTGTGTGTGTGTGTGTGTGTGTGTGGCTGTGTGTGTGTGTGTGACTCTATGTGTGTGTGTGTGGCTCTATGTGTGTGTGTGGCTCTATGTGTGTGTGTGGCTGTGTGTGTGTGTGTGTGTGTGTGGCTGTGTTTGTGTGTGTGTGTGTGTGTGGCTGTGTGGCTCTATGTGTGTGTGTGGCTGTGTGTGTGTGTGTGTGTGTGTGTGTGTGTGTGTGTGTGGCTGTGTGGCTCTATGTGTGTGGGTGGCTGTGTGTGTGTGTGTGTGACTGTGTGTGGCTGTGTGTGTGTGTGTGTGTGTGTGTGGCTGTGTGTGTGTGTGTGTGTGTGTGTGTGTGTGTGTGTGTATATTACATGCAAGGAGAGTAAAAGTCTAGAGTCCAAAGTGTTAGTATTAAGCATTACTGTGGCATTAATGCGTTGTTTCTGCTTCGTTTATTCCGTTTTCTGAATTGCCGAATAGTAAAATCAAGTCCAATCTGAAACAGAAACATTTAATTGGATCTTCAGTCTTTTTGAGTATGGATTCATGAGGTTTCTTATAGGGTTGTTTTGCGTGGGATTCATATCAAATGGGTTTGGGTATTGGACTTTAGCAACGTAGCGCTAGTCAAAGCGTGCGTCAATATCAACTACAGGAGATATCGGTTAAGAGTTGCGAGCTATTTCACAGTTTAATACGTTTTTTTCACGGTACGGGCCGACCCAAAACGAGAGGATTGACTGCGGTACATAATGTGATTACGACTCCCCGAGAAGCTTACTGTGATCCTATCAGTACACAGGAGAGTAGAAAGGTGTGAGAAAAATGTTTTTAATATAGCAGTAAGCAGGGATTAGGGATGGAGAGCACCGAGGTGCAACCGGAGACCAACACATTTAACTGACAAATGAACGGCCCGGTGTTATATTACAAAAACATATTAAACTACAGTGGGATTTCCACGGCAAAACAATAGCTTAAAGTTTCGGGAAATGTTTATTGCACGTTAAGGCGAGGCCCGCTTTCTGTTCGGCAGGCAGGCAGGTGAGCCACGGCCGTCGAGGCATCTCCATTAGCACACATTAGCACACATTAGCATGCATGCAGGTTTGGCTCATTTACATGCCAGGCACAGGATGCACGCGTCACTTCCTGTTTCACGTCCGCGCCACACATCACACACACCGTCAGGGAACAGGAGCGCAGCAGGGCGAGCCGCGGAGCTCGACACGAGGGACGGAAGAACGCCGACGTGATGATGAAGGTCGAAGGCCGAAGGTCATCTTCCTCCTCAAGACTGGAAGAGAAACCTTGAAATCAAGTCATTGTTTTTCATCGGACTGACGCGATAATAAATAATAAATACAAATACTATATTATTGAAATACGATAATAAACACACCAATTGTTTTGATGAATGAATGGATGGAAAAATACCCACATTTAAAAATCTATTTGCAATTTAGCATTCATTTATTCATATATTAATACATCCCTGAGCCTGCCATCACCACGACAGTTATATGATGGCCTTGAAAGCCCTAATACTCACCTTATTCTGTGGGCCTCTGAGCGTCCGTACCTCGGTGTGTGGACAGGGGCTTCGCCAGCACCAGACGAGAAGGTCTGGTTTTGGGCCAGACCTCCGGGGCGGGGGGGGGAACACGCCCGGCTGCTAACTCCCTCTGACAGCGCCGGCCATGACCTCGCACGGCCCCAGCATCGCGCAGCCTCGGCACCACCGACGGCTGCGGCCGTGCGAGATGTTAGGGAGATCCCCGTGCGAGATGTTAGGGAGATCCCCGTGCGATATGTTAGGGAGATCCCCGTGCGAGATGTTAGGGAGATCCCCGTGCGAGATGTTAGGGAGATCCCCGTGCGATATGTTGGGGGGCCAATTAGGTGCACTTGTTCTTATGTCCCACTCCAGGTGCGTTGCTGACTCTTCGGAGGGCCGTGGATTGGCTGTCCAGATGGTGCCACCTTTGCCTTGTTTTAAATGACGGAAGCAGAGGTGTCACAATAAGACAAGGTTTAATAATAAGGGCTTCCCTTTGTCCTCGGACCACAGGTGAGCTCCGCTAGGTGAGCTGGAAGCTGAAGGGGAAACGATAGTTTCCGAC
The DNA here is from genome assembly GCA_027704905.1 of Muraenolepis orangiensis. Classification (NCBI taxonomy): domain Eukaryota; kingdom Metazoa; phylum Chordata; class Actinopteri; order Gadiformes; family Muraenolepididae; genus Muraenolepis; species Muraenolepis orangiensis. The sequence goes on along the minus strand of CM051012.1, from coordinate 28,713,207 downwards.
ACGGAGAACAATTGTTAAACTCGCAATATTCCCAACACAATATTTCCACATCCCGGGGGGGAATTAAGATATGTGTCGCCGGTGAACTAGCTACACAATTAGACTGCAACGCTTGTTGTTTTGCTTCGTTTCCAGCGGTATATGTTCATTATTTGCTGTGAGAAAATAACTTGTTAGAGATTAGGTCGAACAAACAATGCCCCAAGCCATTAAAAAGACTTTAGAAAGGCTTTCTTAATCCCGGTTGGAAATGACGTGATTGCAGCAGCAAGAGGGAAAAAAAGAGAAAAAGCTTTTCTGTGAAAGCTAAAGTATGAGAAGAGTTTGAGTGGCATGATGAGCCCGTGGCCAGGAATTTATATATCCTAATAACCTCAATTATTTGATTCTTACTATTACTTTATATTTATTTATTTCTCTGGAATGCATTAAATTACATTAATTTAGCAGACACTTTAGTCCAAAGAGATATGCACAATAAGGTCATTCAACAAAGGTAGGCAAGATAACTACTAGTCACCAGAAGTCAAAAGTGTATTTCCTTCCTAGCAAGACATAATAATATAATATATTCATACATATACACATATATATAAACATCATATATAATACATTACATTTCCTTCCTAACAAGTGCTCAGAACCAGTGCTCAGGTAAAACTTACAATAAGCTGGCTCCCTATAGATTCGACCCAATAACACAACAAACAACAAATCGTGAGGATTGAATCCTCTTTATTGGTCACATACATGAAGACATACAGTGAAACGTGTTCTCTGCATTTAACCCATCCTAGTATTAGGAGCAGTGGGCAGCTATTTGTACAGCGCCCGGGGAGCAGTTAGGGTTAGGGTCTTCCTCAAGGACACCTCGACAGTTTTTGCTAGGAGGAGCCGGGGATCGAACCAGCAACCTTCCGGTTGTGAGGCGACCGCTCTACCTCCTGAGCTAGACTGCCGCCCAAAAAGTACATCAATGATCTACTTATTGATGACCAACGGTGAACCATGTGAAGGAGGAAAGGTTTGAGAATGGGACATTATTAGTGCTATGGATTGATAGCATGCTTGACTGGAAACTGTGAATACTTACAAATGAAAAATGACATGAGTTAGGTTTAATTAATCAAATCCTTAATTAAGAAATGAATAGATGTTACTGTTTCTTTTGGACATTGAGATGCTTATGAATGTGTTATTTTGTAATTGGGGGTAAAGAAGGCAGTCATATTGTGCATGTGTGAGAGAGTGACAGATGTCCCTTTAAATGTAAATATTCCATCAAACATTGAGTTCCGTTTTGCCTATTTACCAATTGAGCACATTCCATCTCCACGCAAAAAAAACTGAAAATAATTAAATGGTGTGCTATTTAGTGTTAGCGCACTGACACCGAGACACACTACAGCTGGTCCTGGTGCTTCAGCGGACACTTTTTAACCACTCATCCCTGATTACACACATAAAACATGCTCTGTTTTCCGCCCCTCTCCATAGTTATGTGCACAGAGGAATCGCTTAGACAACATCATGTAGGCGGTTGTCCTTTTGCTGGTGTGCACAGCCTCTGCGTGGGCTGTGTGCAGGTCTCTCTCTCTCTCTCTCTCTCTCTCTCTCTCTCTCTCTCTCTCTCTCTCTCTCTCTCTCTCTCTCTCTCTCTCTCTCTCTCTCTCTCTCACTCAATCTCTTTCCATCCATCTCTCTCTCCGTCTCTCTCTCTCTGTTGTTCTCTAACTCACTATCTCTCACGCCCCACCTCTCTCTCTCTCTCTCTCTCTCCATGTCTCTCTCTCTCTCTCTCTCTCTCTCTCTCTCTCTCTCTCTCTCTCACTCTCTCTCTCTCTTTCTCTCTCTCTCTCTCTCTCTCTCTCTCTCTCTCTCTCTCTCTCTCTCTCTCTCTCTCTCTCTCTCTCTCTCTCTCTCTCTCTCTCTCTCTCTCTCTCTCTCTCTCTCTCTCTCTCTCTCTCTCTCTCACTCTCTCTCTCTCTCTCATGGACAGGGCACTTGAAGTCGTGGGCTCCCAAGGTGTTCTCAGACAGATGCAAAATAGTGGGCGATCGGCTTGAAAAGTGCCTGGAGTCACTCAGCACTCACATCCCCACCACCACCACCATCACCACCACCCACCAGCACCCCCCAGCACCAGCACCAACACCACCACTTGCACCACCCACCAGCACCACCCACCAGCACCACCAACACCACCACTAGCACCACCCACCAGCACCACCACCACCACTAGCACCACACACCAGCACCACTAGCACCACCCACCAGCACCACCACCTCTCTGCACAGAAGACTTCAGACTTCAGACGAGGAACAGAGCAGAGCCGCTGAGCGCTGAAGGGAATCACATGAATATTCATTCTACCTGTGGGCGGAAATAATCGTCTTCTGGATCTAATATAATCTTAATAATATGAAAGAACCAAACATAATAATAATAATAATAATAATAATAATACATAAAATACATTTAAAAAATATTTACCAAAGTTTTGTTTTTTTCCCCCCGAATATTTTAAAATAGTTTTAAAATATGCGATATGCGATATTAACGACTGTTCATCGACAGACATGATGGTGACATTGCCGATTGCAGACTGCTCTCGGTTTGCGTCTGTCTTATGGATAGGCTGTCAGTAACCTGTTGCTAACCTAGCGGTCGTGTGTCCGTTGATCAACGGTGGATTAGATGGCGGCCGGGACACAGACACCGACATCCGAACCTCTGTATTTCCAAACCGACGACACAAGACGTCTCTCTGGCTTTCCTCCCTCCCTCCGTATGTAGCTCCTGTCCCGAGGGCATAGGGTGATGGAGTAAGAAACCGGGGCTTCTGCAAAGCTCCTCCCATGGCCTAAAGAAAGCCGCTTGGGACGTCTGGGATGTATTGAGCGTGTTGCTTACCTAGCGGAGCATGGCGTTAACACCGCCAGGGCTAAGAGTTACCTTTCCACCGGGGGCCTCCCTACAGTGTTGTAAAGCGCTTTGGATTAAGGCGTCCACCAAACGCTATCATTTCACAGACGGAATGTTCCTGTGTGTGTGCTCATTTACCACGTGTTTTATTCAACATCCATCACAGAGCAGCTCCTAGCATACTGCACACCTGGTGGTAGTCTATAATATGTTGTATATAATTCAAATTATTTCCACTTTTACAGACAGTGAGAAGAGACGGACTCTTCTGATCGGCCGAGAGACAATTAGAGCGGGAGATTTGAATCTTCTCATATTTAAACATAGCTCTCCAAATTAAACCTCATCTACTGTATACATACACTTCATCCATCCTAAATTGGCTACCTGAGGTATTTGAGTATCATACAGTGTTTCACTGAAAATGTGTGTGCTCCATAATCTCTATGTGCTATTATGAGGCTTCACGTTCCATTTTGCAAACATGGGAGAGGATTTATGGAAGTTGAATCAAGCGTTGGCAAAGAGCCCGAAGATTAAAATAAATACAAGGCGGAGAGTCTTGTGTGGCATGTGGTCTGGATGTGTTAGCAGAGGGGGGCAGGGCTATTCAAGCAGTTGGTTTGTGTGTCATATGGTGATATAATTCTCCTCTCGTACTTTGGTTCAATTAGCCGTATAGTTCAATTAGTATTGTTTCACTATACTTATTGAATGTTGAATTTATGCTCCGATGTTCCTCTGACCCCTCATCCGCACACGGCTACCATTACCACAAGCTACACGTACCCACGCTCCTTATGTGTTTTGTGTGACAGCTTGAATAGGAAATGCTCACTTCCTGTTGTATATACATTGATATATATATATATGTATGTATCTTGTTAATATAGCTGCACACCCCTGCTCACTACCTGTTGATACTTGTATTCTTACCTGTATATATATATATAATTCTGCACATATCTCTCTATAAGTTATTTCATACCTGTTTTTATACCTTGTAGATTGTTTCAACTTTTTTTAAAATTATTATATATTACCATTGTGGTGGAGTGACATAATTCACCCACGGAACTATGGGTGGGGTATTGTGTTTCCGGGGACTTTAGTGCATAGGACTTCCAATAATGGACTTTGAATGGACTTTGAATTCACCGACTCCTGTCTCTCTGCACTACACTGGGGTCCCCGACGTAAGTCTCGCTGAAGTATTAACCGAACATGAAAAATAACGCTGTTTTGAAAATTGCCAGAGTTTTGGGAGACATCCGCGACATAATGGTTCACACAGACTGAGACTCAATTCGTCCTCCGCAGGATGACAGACGACGGCGTACGCTGCTATTCCCACGTGGTCTCGGCGCTGGGGAGCTCCACGGCGGCCGGACGGCGGCCTTCATTACATCTCCGCCTGCCCTGGATCAATATGCAGCGTTCAAGGCTTACCTTCTCAAGACCTTGGAGCTATCACGGTCTGAACGAGCCCTAATACCGTTACTGAACCCCGTGCTTTAGCCGAAGAAGCTAACCGTTTCTTTTTAGCTACCCAGCATTTTGCCCCCGAATTGCTGGCCCAGACCCCCCTTCTGCTTAGTTTACCTTTTCCGTGATTTTCCCAGCTTGATGCAGACCACCTTTTCTGCCGCCACTACCAAACACGGGGTTGAGCACCACATTGAAACAAACTGAAAGGGCCCGACGGCTTAACCTCGACAGGCTGGCAGTCGCTAAGTCGGAGGTCGTCAATATGGAGCACCTTGGTATCATTCGACGCTCGGACAGCCCCTGGGCCTCGCCGTTCCACATGGTCTCTAAACCAGACAGCGGATGGCGGCTGTGTGGGGACTACCGACGCGTTAGCGATGCTACAACACCCGACCGCTACCCAATCCCCCACATCCAGGACTTCTCTGAACACCTGGCGGGCAAACTTGTTTTCTCCAAAGTGTACCTGGTGCGTGGCTACCACCAGGTTCTGGTGCACCCCGCAGACATCCCCAAAACAGCGGTGGTCACGCCGTTCGGGCTGTTTGAATTCCTGAGGATGCCGATTGGGCTTAAAAATGCAGCTTAGTCTTTCCAGCGGCTAATGGATTCGGCACTTATGTTATTGGTCTTTGTCTATTTAGACAAAATCCTCGTCGCAAACTCCTCTGAAGAAGAGCACTAAGCGCATCTCCGAGACCTTTTCACAAGGCTGGACCGGCTTCATCACCAACCCGGCGAAGTGTCTGTTCAAGTTGACCTTAATTTCCCTCGGGATTAATAAAGTAATCTGAATCTGAATCTGAATCTGAACTTCCTCGGGCATCTCATTGACAAAGATGGAGCCGCCTTCCTACCGTCGAAAGTGGAGGCGTTTTTGCCTTTCCCCGCCCACAGGGCAGCTCCGGGAATTCCTCGGGATGGTGACTTTTTATCACCGGTTCATCCGCCGGACAGTCCACACCATGGACCCGCTGTACGAGGCTCTGAACGTCAACTGGATGGCCAAAAATGAGACCGCCTTCGATGCCACTAAAGCCGCCATGAGTCGAGCCGCCATGTTGGCTCACCCGTCACGCAAGGCCCCCATCGCTATCACCCGCCGTGGGCACAGTGCACCAGCAACGGGTCGAGTGCGCCTGGCAGCTGTTCACATTTTTTAGTCGCAGTTAACCCACGCAAGTACAGTGCTTTCGACAAATAACTCCTTGGCCTCTGGTTGGCAATTTGCCACTTCCGGTTCCAGCTGGAAGGCCGGGAATTTACAGCATTCGTAGACCACAAGCAACTCACATTCTGCATGCGGCCGAGCCGTGGTCCGGCCGCCAGCAGCGCCAGCTCTCGTACATTTCCGAGTACACCACGGACATCCAACACACCTAGAGGAGATTGCGGTCAGTGACTAGGGCACCGCAGTACCGCCTATCACCCCCAGGCTAACGGCTTATGTGGGCGTTTCCAACGATCCACGAGGCCGGCCCTGCACGCCGGCTCCGTTGACAGGATTAAGCCGGCTCATGTGGACGTTTCCAGGCCATTGGAGTCGGCTCAGCCCCCACGTGCCCTTGACTTTGTTGACACCCTTTCCCTCCGACCTGGTGCACCACCTACTGCCCCGGCCACCTTGTTGTCCTCACTCTCCAGGGTCGGGTCATAGTCCCTCCCGGACTATGAAGAGCGAGAGAGAGGTGGGGAGTGAGAGATAGTGAGTTAGAGAGCAACAGAGAGAGAGAGAGAGAGAGAGATGGATGGAAAGAGATTGAGAGAGGCAGAGAGAGAGAGAGAGAGAGAGAGAGAGAGAGAGAGAGAGAGAGAGAGAGAGAGAGAGAGAGAGAGAGAGAGAGAGAGAGAGAGAGAGAGAGAGAGAGAGACTATGGGTGAATTCTGGGGGGCTTGTGTGGTGGAGTGACATAATTCACCCACGGAACTATGGGTGGGGTTTTGTGTTGCTATTTTCAGTGTACTGTACTTGATAAATGTACTGACAATAAATGAAAATCGAATCGAATCTAAAATGTTAGCACATGGAAGGTATGCAACATAAACATTATAATATTTCAAAGTGAGATTGCGGTGTTAACTCACCATGTTTGTCTGCTGGCAGCTAAGCTAGTTAACAGTTTAGAGCCGTAACCTGAGGGACCTGCCGGCGATGGGCGCCACTTGAAAGTCAAAACAAAATGACCTAAAAAAACCCTAAAAAACAGCCGCACAGGGCATAAGAGCTAAGACGTTTTCAATTATGCATGTCCTGCATCTCTACTCCCTCGCCCCCTCCTGCCTAAAATCATACCAATGCCCCCCCCTCTCTCTCTCTCTCTCTCTCTCTCTCTCTCTCTCTCTCTCTCTCTCTCTCTCTCTCTCTCTCTCGCTCTACTGTGTATTGAACATGGTACGCTTTTATCTACATAAGCAAAGCGTCATTCCCCAGGGGGGCCATGAGGGGGCAGACTGGAGCCCATCTTGGAGACTAGCGCCATAAGCTGCTGCGAGGCTGCTGGCGGAGGCTACCCAGACCACTGCCCCCCCCCCCCTTCACCGCCACCCCCGCCACTCCCGTCTCCTTGGTGAGTGCCTAGGTGTAGGTGGTGGTGCGCTTTTCCCGCTAGGCGAGACGGATGGATGACCACAAGGGCCCTTGGTAATACTGCACACTGACTTGGCTGAACCAGACGCCAACGCTCTGTGTGTGTGTGTGTGTGTCTCTCTCTCTCTCTCTCTCTCTCTCTCTCTCTCTCTCCTCTCTCTCTCTCTCTCTCTCTCTCTCTCTCTCTCTCTCTCTCTCTCTCACGCTCTCTCTCCCTCTCCCTCTCCCTCTCTCTCTCTCTCACGCTCTCTCTCTCCTCTCCCTCTCCCTCTCCCTCTCTCTCTCTCTCTCTCTCTCTCTCTCTCTCTCTCTCTCCTCTCTCTCTCTCTCTCTCTCTCTCTCTCTCTCTCTCTCTCTCTCCCTCTCTCTCTCTCTCTCTCTCTCTCTCTCTCTCTCTCTCTCTCTCTCTCTCTCTCTCTCTCTCTCTCTCTCCCTCTTTCTCTCTGTCTTTCTATTTTAATCTCACCACACACACAAACTTTTCAAAGACAGGATTTAAAAAAATACACACACCACACACACACACACACACACACACACACACACACACACACACACATACACATGAGGTAGTTGAATAGCGGTCTTACACTTTGGAAAGGCATGGAAAGTTTCACAGGAAGTCTAATTTGTAAAAAAAAGTGTGATTCCTGTTCTCCTGCAAAGCCTTTGATAAGAAGATAACATCTGTCAAGAAATGTACTCCACTTCGTCTTGTGGGGTCTGTGTTCCTGGAGGCTGGGATTTAGCCGTATAAAAATACCTCAGATCGTACATTTTCTCAGAAGTAAAACATCCTCCTCTCTCCGTTCCCGCTCCCTGACTTCGGTAAGTCGAAAGGGAAAAGACACGCTGTAAAAATGTGAATGTAAAAAAATATATATGTGTTTATTTACTCAGAATAAATATTGAAATGAATTCAAACGGCACACCAACACACACACACACACACACACACACACACCACACACACACACACACACACACACACACACACACACACACCGTCCCGGCGTTAGCTCATAGTACCACCCTGGGTTATGGTGCCTTATTGTCATGTGTTAGTTCAGTTCAGTAAAGGTTACGTTGGCAGACATATCCCCTCACAGCGTTCTGGTTCTGGTTCTGTACCCCGCTCACCCGCCTCGCTGTGGGATGTTTGTCAATGGAATTTCAAATGAAGCATTCAATTGGAATTAGATGGATGTCGTGTTGCTTAATTGCCCGTTGCCTCATTAATACATCGCATTGCCTGTGTTATGCTTTGCATGTATTGTAGCATTAAGTGTGTAACATTACTATTTAAGCACATTGCTATTGAGTAAATGCATTTTTTTGTAGCATGAATAGCAATGTTTTGGCACACTTAGTATTGTTCTACTGTTTCCTACAAGATGTTGGCTGGTGGTGGATTACTTTGGTTTAGCATTCAGGCAGCAAGCCTTCCAGGAAGCCCACACACTCTTAATAACGCTAAACGTTTAGTTTCATCGACTACTTCCTTTTGCTCTTGTTTCCCGAAAACAATTACTAACTTTTTATCAGTTAAGGTAAGCCATCTGTTTTTCGCAGGGAGAACTCCTACCTTAGGAGAACTCCTACCTTGGGAGAACTCCTACCTTAGGAGAACTCCTACCTTAGGAGAACTCCTACCTTAGGAGAACTCCTACCTTGGGAGAACTCCTACCTTAGGAGAACTCCTACCTTAGGGGAACTCCTACCTTGGGAGAACTCCTACCTTAGGGGAACTCCTACCTTGGAGAACTCCTACCTTAGGGGAACTCCTACCTTGGGAGAACTCCTACCTTGGGAGAACTCCTACCTTGGGAGAACTTCCGGGAATTGAAGAATTGACACGTTGGGTCACGTGAGAGTTGGGGTTGGGGTACGCAGCCAATAGAAACATCCACTCTGGAAAATATTTTTTTTTTTGTTTACCGAAAAATTTTCTCGTCTTTTTCACATAATTCGCTTTGACAACTTTAAACATTTTAGTAAAACAAAATATTAACACAGACATTTTCACAGATGAAAAAAAGCTAAACCCCCTCCTACCCCAGGGAAGGGGATGCCTGAGTGTCCCCCCCCCCCCTCCGACAATATGGATGGATGAAATCAAAGTGTTAATGCTGGACAGAAATCCCA
>CM051012.1:28676561-28686561 GCA_027704905.1 Muraenolepis orangiensis | reverse complement strand
TTCTACATTTCACATTTATCAATGGAATTATGGAAAGCGGCAGAATCTATTTTAGTCTCCGATGGTCATTAGAAGTGAGACAAAGTGCCATGCATGTCCAAGTGATGGTAATGTATCAACCACTGGTGTTACCGCTTTTCAAACTTTTAATATTGTACTTCATAATTCATATGATCAACAACGTGGCACAACACACAAGCCACGCCCCGACCAGGTGCCTAACCCCCCCCCACATGAACAGAACACTGTACCTGCTGGTACCCACAGTACAACATACACGCTATGTACAATAAATGTCTAAATGCATTAGCGGTATAGTAAAATGGTATTTAGGACTGCTCTTAAATACTTATTTAGTCAATTGTATCCAAAGGTGCGCCGGCTGACATTGGGGATCGAACCCGGTACCTTTCGGCAGCCACTCTCTTTAAATTTCAGCGGGTTTCTGTGTCAACATTCCATTTTTAATGGAATGACACGAGGCTGAATCAAGCACACACACAAACACATGTATGATGTATATATATATATATATACAGGAAATACTGAATACCCTGATACTCGGTACGGAGACAGTAGTACAGTGTAGGCCTTACTGAATACCCTGATACTCGGTACGGAGACAGTAGTACAGTGTAGGCCTTACTGAATACCCTGATACTCGGTACGGAGACAGTAGTACGGCGTAGGCCTTACTGAATACCCTGATACTCGGTACGGAGACAGTAGTACGGCGTAGGCCTTACTGAATACCCTGATACTCGGTACGGAGACAGTAGTACGGTGTAGGCCTTACTGAATACCCTGATACTCGGTACGGAGACAGTAGTACGGTGTAGGCCTTACTGAATACCCTGATACTCGGTACGGAGACAGTAGTACGGCGTAGGCCTTACTGAATACCCTGATACTCGGTACGGAGACAGTAGTACGGCGTAGGCCTGCTCGGTAGTAATACACGCCGTACTATAAAGGAGCTTCCAGCCCAGATAGCTAATGATGGAGGAGTGAGCGTCTCACGCTGCCCTGGCACGTGGTCGCCCAGATCCCCGGAGAGCGAGGAGCGAGAGGAAGCAGCAGCGTCCCACAGAGGGACGCCATAGAGAGACCCGCTAACAGGGGACTGCCAGTCCTCAACGCTGATGACTCACACTTCTCAGGAGACGCTTCCAAAATGAACAAATCTATTCCTTTAGGAGCGGCTTTTATCCAAGCGACTTACGGCGAATTGTGAAAACGTGACATCACGGTCATTTAGAAGACGATCTTGTCCAAAGAGACTCACTATATTGTGCATTTGCATTGAAGGAGGAGCAGACGTTTAGTGATCTGTGGACATCATCGGGGATGGGACGCGGTATCCTTTGAGCTGTGGGTAGAATCACCTTAGCCGCTAACGTGAGTCAGCACGGCCTTATAAATATCTTAAATGAGTTATTTATTGATTAGTTTTATTTGCATGAATATTCCTGGTCAGAAGCAAACATCAAAACAGCCCCAAACTCCGTCCTTCACAGTCTGGGTAATCCATTTTTAACAGCACACACGGCTATTTAAAGGGCGGTCAGCTCCCCTGTCAATTTAACAATAGATAGAGGAGGGATAGGGTCGGAGGAGAGCATGTTTACACACACACACACACACCTGCACACACACACACACACACACACACACACACACACACACACACACACACACACACACATGCACACACACACACACACACACACACACACACACACGCGCATACACACACACACACCTGCACACACACACACACACACACACACACACCTGCACACACACACACACACACACACACACACACACACACACACACACGCACACACACACACACACACACACACACACACACACACACACACACACACACACACACACACACACACACACACACACATTCCCTACCCTACACCAATTAATTGGTTCCAGTGGGAAATCTAAAATCAAAGCAGTAGGTCCACAATATCAGAGTTAAAGAACAAGAGAGAAAGTAAGCCTATTGTCCATGTGGCCGTCTGTCAGTCTAGTTATTAATGTGTCAAGTTACAGAAAGAGGCTGTCTGTCCGATTCCAGGTACATTACAGCTGTGGAATATGATTAACACGACCCATGACAATATCATGGGCGGCAGTAGCTCAGTGTTAGGACTTGGCTGGAAGCATATCAGCTGCCCACTGCTCCTCACACTAGGATGGGTTACATGCAGAGGAACTCATTTCACTGTGTGTGTGTGACCAGGGGGATTCTGTCCTCCAGATTTAGATTGAGATTTTGGATATTGAGCTGATAAAACCTATAATAATAATAATAATAATAATAATAATAATAATAATAATGACCGGTACCCAATTACAATTTTTTTTTCTTTTTCATATCTTGAAAATATGGTCTTTCTGGTCTTTCAGCACTGCTTGCATACCAGCAAAGGCTGAGGTGGGGGCGCCACTTAAGAGCTCCACCCCCGTGTCTTGGATGTGGCGTCACCGAGGTTCCCCTGGTCTCGCTCGGCTGGAACGCACCACACATGGTGAAGGGGGAGCCCGGCCATCGGGCTAAGGGCCCAATTACCGATTCATCCGAACACCATCGCAGATTGGTCTAAAGGTCACAGCGCTCTGTGTGGCTGAACGGCCGGAGGAACCACACACTTAATCCACCGTGCAGCTGTCTGGTTAATACACTATTGTTTTGGATATTTAGTGGAGACCGTAGCACTGGGAGGGATGCTAGCTCTATAATTGCACCGCTAGGTTTTAGCTCCTGGTCTAGGCTTACAGCTTGGGCTTCGATACGTATTCATTGCGCGTCTCAAGTTCCCACTTTAGAGATTTATTTATTTCGTTTTTTTTATTCAGATGCTCTTTGATTTGGAGCTTCTCCTCTGCGAGGGGTGGAATTGAAGATAGTCAACACTGTAGTGAAAATGCATTGGAGATATTGGAGCGTTGTCGGTGGTTTCCCCAAGATACTTCAACTCCTATGTTTCTTACTGGTGGATAACTTCACATGATCACAGCAGCAGGAGGAAGCAGGCAGCCGCGTACTCCTACCTTTAAACATTGATGGGAACCTGAAATACAAAACTTCATGTTTTTCCAGGAGTATCCCTGAGGGAACAGCGCCGGAGCAGGGGGGATATGTTAGCCTGCTAGCTTGTTTCCTCGGTATATCACAGAATACGCACGGCTGAGACTGGGTGACCAAAGTGTAGGATGGCTGTTTGCTGTATAAATTGATTTAACATGCATTGTTACGTCTCACGCCTAATTAGGGAAAAGGATGGAGAATAATGGGCAATGTCACGCGGTGATTAACATTTTAGTCACAATGTGGGGAATATTTGAATGATTTGATGCTTGTTTGTGAGAACGGTTTCCATGAACATCAAATCTGTTCCTTTTCTAAACCATTATCGTTTCAGGGATTTGGTCTTGTGTTGTCGGCCTCCCCCCCTCTTTTGAAACCCAGGTGTATCTCATTGAAATCATCACATTAAACAGGACATTCAGTTCAAGTGCCTGAGGCCCTGCTGAGGTGTCCTTGAGCAAGGCACCAGACCCTCCACTGCTCCCCTGTGTGGACAATAGCTGCCCACTGCTCCTCATGGGTTACATGCAGAGAAACACATGTCACTGTGTGTGTGTGTGTGTGTGTGTGTGTGTGTGTGTGTGTGTGTGTGTGTGTGTGTGTGTGTGTGTGTGTGTGTGTGTGTGTGTGTGTGTGACCAATCAAGAGGATTCAATCCTCCAGATTTAGATTAGATGTGGATATTCCAGTCGTGTTGTCGGCATCAGGAGCAGACAGCCCCCCCCCCCCCCCCCCCCCGGGTGTATTTCATTGGGATGGTGGCGTTAAACTGGACGTTCCTCTTCTCCCGGCTACAGCGCCGCGCGGTGCGGTGTCTGACAGGTCCGGCGGCCGGCTGTCCTCCCGGGGAGAGGAGGCGTTATCAGAGACCACCGCAGTCGCCCACGCCTGCAGGGCTAATTAAGAGCAGTCTTCAACCAACAGGCCCTCATTAGCCCGTTCACCCCGCTCACATCTGCGCTGCAGGCGTCGCCAAATTGATCTTTCATGGCTATTTCTTTATTTATTGAATTTCAATTTAGCGGCGAGTGTTCACCTCATTAGCACGTGAGCACCACTGATATCACAACATATGAGCAAAACATAACCAATATTAAAATAAATAGCTTTAACTTGTTGAAGAAACAATCAGCCAACAAACCAGGTGCACAAACCACTTTGATCTTTTTCATGGCCCAGTCTGCTTCCTTACTTATGCAACACTGCATCATGGGAGATGGAGTGTTTTGCTTGGCTGTGTATACCCTGAAAGCCATTCCTGTGAAATGGTCACCTTGAACAATTGGACACACACACACACACACACACACACACACACACACACACACACACACACACACACACACACACACACACACACACACACACACACACACACACACACACACACACACACACACACACACACACACATGCACCCACACACACACACATACACATACACATGCACCCACACCATGGCGCTAAGTGCTTAATGGTTTTGATTTCGAGAAAAGGTTTTCTTCTCTGGCAGACGTGTATGTGTGTGTATGTGTGTGTGTGTGTGTGTGTGTGTGTGTGTGTGTGTGTGTGTGTGTGTGTGTGTGTGTGTGTGTGTGTGTCTTGGCCTTATTGTGTACTTGATGTGTGTGCGTCTTTCTGTCACACACCACACGCTGTTTCATAAAGTAAGAAATAAGGCTGACATGCTCGGCGGTCGAGGCTCACAGCACCAGACGACACGCATGATTATTATTTTTTAAATCCGTAATTCAGTGGGAATCGACAGACCTGAGAAGGGTTGAGCGAAGGCCCCTTGTTACCATAGAAACCGTCCACAAACTTGCAGCAAAACATGCCAGGATGTACTAAAAAATGTGGCAGCATTCACACCGCTAACAGGCCACGTTGTGCTTTAACACCCGGACCGCACTGGAGATCTGCAGCGCTGGCTGCCCCGCATGGAGGAGAAGGGAATACAATTATGAAATGACTCAAATGTTCTCAAAATAATCGATATATATTCCAGCACTTCTGAGACCATACAATCCCACCATCTCTGATGGCTGTGACACAACGTGGCTATAACACACACACACACACACACACACACACACACACACACACACACACACACACACACACACACACACACACACACACGTACACTTGACTTGTCCCACCCGTCTTGTGTTAGAAGGTGTCTGTCTTCCTTGTGTGTGTGTGTGTGTGTGTGTGTGTGTGTGTGTGTGTGTGTGTGTGTGTGTGTGTGTGTGTGTGTGTGTGTGTGTGTGTGTGTGTGTGTGTGTGTGTGTGTGTGGTGCTCCCTTATCGGACGTGTGCGCATAAGATATTCTGTCCTGCTTCAGATAAAGAGAATGCACTTCTCTTGAGGTGAGTGAGCTCCTGACGATCGGATGTCTCACCTCAGATGTATGCCGCCACATCGTCTAGATCTCACCCCCACACTGGATGGGTGGATAGATGATAGAGGGATGGATGATAGAGAACTGGATAGATAATAGAGGGATGGATGATAGAAGAGTGATAGAGGGATAGAGGGATGGATGATAGAGAACTGGATAGATGATAGAGGGATGGATGATAGAGAACTGGATAGATAATAGAGGGATGGATGATAGAGAACTGGATAGATAATAGAGGGATGAATGATAGAGAACTGGATAGATAATAGAGGGATGGATGATAGAGAACTGGATAGATAATAGAGGGATGGATGATAGAGAACTGGATAGATAATAGAGGGATGGATGATAGAGAACTGGATAGATAATAGAGGGATGGATGATAGAGAACTGGATAGATAATAGAGGGATAGATGATAGAAGAGTGATAGAGGGATAGAGGGATGGATGATTGAGGGTCAGATGAATGATAGATGGATGGATTATAAAATGGGTAACACTGGGTATAAACAGTGGATGATAGATGATAGATGATAGATGATAGATGATAGATGATAGATGATAGATGGTGGATGATAGATGGTGGATGATAGATGATAGATGATAGATGATAGATGATAGATGATAGATGATAGATGATAGATGATAGATGATAGATGATAGATGATAGATGATAGATGATAGATGATAGATGATAGATGATAGATGATAGATGATAGATGATAGATGATAGATGGTGGATGATAGATGATAGATGATAGATGATAGATGGTGGATGATAGATGATAGATGATAGATGGTGGATGATAGACAGGTGGATAATAGAGGGATGGATGATAGATGATAGATGGTGGATGATAGACAGGTGGATAATAGAGGGATGGATGATAGATGATAGATGGTGGATGATAGACAGGTGGATAATAGAGGGATGGATGATAGATGATAGGGTGTAAAATGTTGTGATGTAGGATGGACCAGACTCCCCCCTCCCCTGAGACGTGGTGTGTTCCTTCATGTGGAAACAGCCTCAGACAAAGTGGCCTTTGGAAGAGATTGATGATTAATAATTAAGTGGAGCAGCTACACCTTAAAGCTAAACTAATCACAGCACCTAGGAGTCATGTATTGTGTCACAGCTTTTTCTTCACTGCTTTTCTTTGCTGCTTAACGCCTTTCTAAGCAGCCGCCATTTTAGTAAAATAACAAGCGTACGCTGAAATGAACTAAAAAATCCTAAAAAAACAATAATGTTTATGGCAGGCAGTTACCGGCATGTTGAGCACTGACACCATAAAGCCCAAACAAGAGGACCGAATGGGACAATATAATTAATTTCCCGCCACTTCCAAAATAAAACCGTCCTGCGATGTCATTGCTGGTTTCTGGTTGTGTTTTTCCGTGAACACGCCTTTTTGTTAATGATTATTATCTCCACTGACAGATGGCGCCACCGGGGATTTTCCCCCAGCTGTGGAACATCCATCTAACGGTCCACCTGTTGTCTCCTCTCGCTGACACGCTCCTCTGCTGCTCATTACACACACACACCTTTCAGGTCCAATCAGCTCAGCCCTTTGGTCTCCTGCTGTGAGACAGAGAGACAGAGAGAGAGACAGACAGACAGACAGACAGACAGACAGACAGACACAGAGAGGGAGAGAGAGAGACAGACAGAGAGAGAGACACACAGAGCGAGAGAGAGGGAGAGAGAGAGAGAGAGACAGAGAGAGACAGAGGAGACAGAGAGACAGAGAGACAGAGAGACAGAGAGACAGAGATACAGACAGAGAGAGAGAGAGAGAGAGAGAGAGAGAGAGAGAGAGAGAGAGAGAGAGAGAGAGAGAGAGAGAGAGAGAGAGAGAGAGAGAGAGAGAGAGAGAGAGAGAGAGAGAGAGAATAGAGAATAGAGAATAGAGAATAGAGAACAGAGAACAGAGAACAGATAAAGGAATCAAGGCTGCCAGATTGTTAGGTCTGTGAGGTGTTATTCCTGAAATAAATATGGAGATATATCCGATTAAATCTGTGTGCAAATTATGCTTTCCAATTCTTCAGTGGAGGCTATGTTGGTTTTCACGTAAAACAGATAAATAATGAAAGGCATTCTGCTCAGGAAACAGCTTCCTTTGATGGCGCCAGTTGAACGGAAATTTCCTTTACGAGGGTTCAAGTCCGGGGACACAGTGAAGGACTTTGGCTTCACAGCCAGTGACTCAAGATTCAAGATGTTCTAATTTGCCATGTGCAACAAGTACAATGAACTACTTCATACTTCATACTTCATACTTCATACTCCATACTCCATACTTCATACTTCATACTCCATACTCCACATTCACTTAGTATGCATTTCAACAACACTCAACTTTACTATACTAAACTATGCAATACTATACTATACTATAAACAACACTATATAATGCCTACTATATACTATACTATACTATAAACAACACTATATAGTGCCTACTATATACTATACTATATACTATAAACAACGCTATATACTATTTACTATATACTATACTATGTACTATGAACAACTCTATATACTACCTACTATATACTATACTATATTGTATAAAAAACACTATATTCAACCTACAATATACTATACAATGTACTATAAACAACACTATATTCTACCTACAATATACTATACAATGTACTACAAAATATTATAAACAGCACTATACTATAACAGTAATATACACAATAATATACACAGTAAAAAGAACACTAAAGTATCTAGTGGATGATACAGTAGTATAGTATAGTATATACACATGTTGAATGGTCTGTGAGGAGGCTTTAACCAGG
This sequence comes from Muraenolepis orangiensis, assembly GCA_027704905.1. Classification (NCBI taxonomy): domain Eukaryota; kingdom Metazoa; phylum Chordata; class Actinopteri; order Gadiformes; family Muraenolepididae; genus Muraenolepis; species Muraenolepis orangiensis. Next base: position 28,678,221 of record CM051012.1, on the reverse strand, counting down.
AGGTTGAGAAGCTTCTAGAGGGCCTTCTAGAGGGGCTACGCTTGTCCCCCACCACGTTGGCCTGGGGGATGTTGTTGTTAGCCGGTGTTAGCGGCCACGCCACCGAGTTGTGAGTGTGTGTGTGTTTGTGTGTGTGTGTGTGTGTGTGTATGTGTGTACATGTTTGCGCGAGTGTATCTATGTGTGTCTATTTGTGTGTGTGTGTGTATATGTGTGTGTATGTGTGTACATGTTTGTGCGAATGTGTCTACGTGTGTGTCTTTGTGTCTATTTGTGTGTATGTGTGTCTATGTGTTTGTGTGTGTGTGTGTGTGTATGTGTGTGTGTGTGTGTGTTTGTGTGTGTGTGTGTGTGTGTGTATGTGTGTGTGTGTATGTATGTGTGTCTATGTGTGTGTTTGTGTGTGTGTGTGTGTGTGTATGTGTGTGTGTGTGTGTGTGTGTGTGTGTGTGTGTGTGCATGTTTGTGCGAATGTGTCTGTATGTGTGTCTATATGTGTGTGTGTGTGTGTGTGCATGTGTCTATGTGTGTGTGTGTTTGTGCGTGTTTGCTCGAGTGTGTCTCTGTGGGTCTATATGTGTGTGCGTGTGTGTGTGCATGTGTCTATTTGTGTGTGTGTGTGTGTGTGTGTGTGTGTGTGCATGTGTCTATGTGTGTGACTGTGTGTGTGTGTGTGTGTGTGTGTGTGTGTGTGTGTGTGTGTGTGTGTGTGTGTGTGTGTGTGTGTGTGTGTGAGTGTGTTTGCTCGAGTGTGTCTATGTGTGTCTATATGTGTGTCTATATGTGTGTGTGTGTGTGTGTGTGTGTGTGTGTGTGTGTGTGTGTGTGTGTGTGTGTGTGTGTGAGTGTGTTTGCTCGAGTGTGTCTATGTGTGTCTATATGTGTGTCTATATGTGTGTGTGTGTGCGTGTGTGTGTGTGTGTGCAGGGCCAGGGTATTAGCCAGGAACCCAGTGTGTCCTCCAGTATAGAACCCGCCCAGTGGTCTTATCCTGCTCCAAGTTGCACAGCTGCACTGTCCATTTGATTCCTATTGATTCTTCTTCTTCTTCTTCTCCTTCTTCTTCTTCTTTCGCTGGGGGCCCCCACGGCCCGTCTGTTTAGATGAGTTCCGGAGAACACACCATGTTTCAGCTCACTGACCCTTTGGTTTTTCTCCATTCCTTTTTCTTCTTCAACTTTATGAAATATTGGTTTGAGTTGGCCCCTGAGTCACGGGAGGTGACGGCCCTTGAGCAGTTTAGAGAGGTGAGTGATGGTCGTGTCTCTGGAAGGTTGAGCCGCTATAAACGGACGTCGGGTAGAAGAGAGCTCCTTAGCCGAGCGGGGCTGACCTCTGGTGACCCCCACCCCCCCCCCCCCCCAGACCCAGACCCAGACCCAGACTTCCCCTCCTGGTCCTTCCTTCATGGCCCGTCCAGCGTCGTGTGCGTCGGCAGCGGATGAGGATAACGGACGCTCTGACGGAAATCAATTCAAGTGTTGTTGTTTTTTTACGATGTAACCATGGCGACAATGTGCTTGGGGAAATCTAAACAAGACGTGAAAAGCGGGATAATCACGACGTAACCAATGAACCGTGAACACAACATGAACTGAATAGACGAGGTATATCCAACTGAAAAACACTCACACACACACACACACACACACACACACAC
>CM051012.1:28649061-28659061 GCA_027704905.1 Muraenolepis orangiensis | reverse complement strand
CTTGTGGGCGGCAGTAGCTCAGGAAGTAGAGCCGGGTTGTCTGACAACCGGAAGGTTGCTGGTTCGATCCCCCGGCTCCTCCTAGACAAGGGTTGAGGTGTCCCTGAGCAAGACACCCTGACCCTGACAGCTCCCGACATGCTGGCTGTCTCCTTGCATGGCTGACACCGCCGTCGGTGTCTGCCTGTGAGGCTTGACTTGTAAAGCGCTTTGAGTGGCCACTTGTCAGAAAACTGCTATATAAATGCAGTCCATTTACCGTTTAGCTTTCTCTTGCCTACCTGCTGATTGACCTGTTGAATGTTACTGTAAGTCGCTTTGGACAAAAGCATCTGCTAAAGGGCTGTAATGTAATGGGACCTTGTATCGTGTACGCAGCTATCCCTTCAACAACGCTGTAATTGACTACCACTATCGGTAGAACAGCAACAAAGCTACTCTGCTAACCTCATGTGCTATGTTCCTATCGCTGTATCCTCTGTTCTCTGATCTGTACGGCTTGATTTTTTCAAAACTCGACACTCGGAAGACGTTTTTCTAGCGTGTGACTTTTGTTTGTGGGTGCTTCGATTGTTCTGAGCCCCGCTCGGGGTCGCCAGGCGGGGAGAAGCGTCCGCCGTAATGTGACTTGGGCATTTTTGCGTCGTTCCCGACTCAGCGTGGATACAGAACAGAACGGAACGGCGGCTTCTTCTCGCGTGTCTCGCGTGCGAAAGCGGGAATGTGAACAAACGTAATTACGCTCGAGAGTGCCGGATTGTTTTACGTTCCGATGCTCCGTGATTAGCTTTTGTGAATCTTTCCAGCGGTCTCATCGCGGGAGGCAGCCCAACCACCCTCCCCCCCCCCCCCCCACCACACACAATAGTGTCTTAAAGAATGGCCTTCCCGTTCCGCGGGCAGCATGGTAGCGGTAAAAGCTCTCTAAATCCACGTCTGCCACCGGGAAGTCATTACAGCTGCAATTTAAACAGAAGTGAGACGAAGGTTTTTATTTAATCTCCTCCGAGGCGCACTGTGCAGAAACCGAGCCGCTGTGACGCCAAGTATGGCAATTTCAGAACCGTCTATTGGAGTGTGTGTGTGTGTTGTGTGTGTGTGTGTGTCTGTGTGTGTGTCTCTTAGTTTGCATCTATGGGTTTTGTGTGCATTTTTCAAAAGGGGGTTTTGGTTGTTTTTGTTCTGTGGGTGTTTTTTCAAGAGTGGGCTTGTTTGCGTGTGTGTGTGTGTGTGTGTGTGTGTGTGTGTGTGTGTGTGCGTGTGTGTGTGTGTGTGTATTTTCTTTTCAAGTTTTTCTTTAAAGTATTGAGAAAATAAATGTGTCCTCCTACCGAGAAGAAGAGCAGCCACCCAGTCTCCCTCTCCCTCCCTCTCTCTCTCTCTCTCTCTCTCTCTCTCTCTCTCTCCTCTCTCTCTCTCTCTCTCTCTCTCTCTCTCTCTCTCTCTCTCTTTGTGTACAGGGCCCAGCCAGGTAGAAGCACATCTACAGGTCAAGGTGAGAGTGAAACGCTTGCCTTCTCGTTACACTTAGTTGAACAAAAACCTGCCTCCTAGCAGGGCCTCCATAAATAATAAAATAGAGAAGAAGAAGAAGAAAGACAAAGAAAGTCATTGGGACACACAACAACAACACACAAACCCACAGAAGTGTGTTAAAGTAAGCCTTTTAGGACTGCTTTACCCTGGGTTTGAAGAAGAATAAGGTTTGTGTGTCTGTGTCTGTGTGTCTGTGTGTGTATGTGGGTGTGTGTGTGTGTGTGTGGATGAGTGTGTGTGTGTGTGTGTGTGTGTGTGTGTGTGTGTGTGTGTGTGTGTGTGTGTGTGTGTGTGTGTGTTTGTGTGGGTGTGTGGGTGTGTGGGTGTGTATGTGTGTGCATGTGTGTGTGTGTGTGTGTGGGTGAGTGTGAGTTTATGTGTGGTTATGTGTGTGTGTGGGGGGGAGGGGGGTAAAAGTAGCTGGGAGGAATGAAGCGTCTCCACAGGAGAAGAGAGGCCGGGGGGGTTTAGACGAGAGAACATGTCCGTGTCCGTTTGATGAAGCATGTCTGTTTTAGTCCTTCCTACCTTTCTCTCCTTCCTATCGTTTTGCGTCCTTCTTCTAAGGGAAGAACACAGCAGAACCCAAAGACCTCTGCGTGAGGGGCAACGCACCAAGAGATGAATGCATGCTGAAATGAGGACAGGGGGAGAAAGAGGACAGGAAGGAGAGACTTAGACAGATGGAGGCGAGAGGGCGAGAGAGAGAGAGAGAGAACGGGCAGAAAGAAGAAAGGCTTGTGAGAGGACGAGAGAGAGAAAGAGGGAGAGTGTGAGAGAGAGATAGAACGGGCAGAAAGAAGAAAGGCTTTTGAGAGGACGAGAGAGAGAGAGAGAGAGAGAGAGAGAGAGAGAGAGAGAGAGAGAGAGAGAGAGAGAGAGAGAGAGAGAGAGAGAGAGAGAGAGAGAGAGAGAGAGACTTACTTGCCTCTGGCAGCCGGTGCACTGTAGTGTACTGGTGATAGAGAGAGTGTGAGAGCGAGAGAGCTAGAGAGAGAGAGACAGAGGAAGAGAGAGAGACAGAGGAAGAGAGAGAGAGGTAGAGAGAGAGAGAGTGTGAGATAATGAGATGGAGAAAGAGGGAGTGAGAAAGTGTGAGAGAGAGAGCAGTCGAGAGCCAGATAGAGAGATAGAGGTAGAGAGACAGTGTGTGAGACAGAGAGAGAGGGTTAGAGAGGGGTGAGAGAGAGAGTGTGAGTGAAAGAGATGGAGAGAGAGAGAGACCCAGAGAGAGAGAGAGAGAGAGAGAGAGAGAGAGAGAGAGAGAGAGAGAGAGAGAGAGAGAGAGAGAGAGAGAGAGAGAGAGAGAGAGAGATAGAGAGAGAGAGAGAGAGAGTCGGGCAGTGAAAAGATAAGCTTTATTAATGGCGTGTTGAAGCAAAGCCTTCGTTTAGTATCAGCGTTTCTGCTTTATTAATATCACCTGGAGTAGCGTGGAGCTTTCAGAAACCTCTCTGTGTCGGTGTGGATGGGTTTACATGGGCCTCTGAATCCATTACACGGGATAGGGCGAGGGAGACGGGCCGGGCAGATAGCTGCCCGTACGCTATTATACACTCTCAGCGCTGTACTGGCTGTACTGCTCTCCCATGTATTTTATGGCATCGAGTAATTACAGAGAGGACCGCAAACAATCGGTATTGAACTGTGCTGTCTCTGGCCACTGCTTGTTGGTTTGTTGGTTGGTTTGTTGGTTGGTTTGTTGGTTGGTTTGTTGGTTGGTTTGTTGGTTTGTTTGTTTGCTTGTTGGTTTGTTTGTGTGTGCGATGGCGAGCGTTTAGGTCCTGGTATTTATCGAGCTCAAGACTTTGAGAGACGTGTTGTCTTGTTTTGTCAGCGCTTTCGTGCTCATGACAGGAATTTGTACGAATCATTTCCGATTCAGTCGTGTTTGTTTGTGTTTTGTCACTAATAACAACTCGACCGGTGAGACAGAGTCAATGTCAACGAGAGCATCTCCAAAAGCTCCCAAAAGTGAGTGTAGTGAGTGTAGTATAGTATAGTATTGAATAATATAGTATAGTGTAATATTGTACAGTATTGTATAGTATAGTATTACATAGTATAGTATAATGTAGTGAGTGTAGTATTGTATAGTATAGCATAGTATAGTATTGTTGTAGGAAATTCATACTGGGGGAGGGAATGGGGAGTAAGCATTTCATTGTACTTGTTACATACGGCCAAAAAAATACAGAATCTTGAATCTTGAATCCTGTGTCACCATGTTCCCTTGTGAGTTTGAGGGAGGGAGATGTCCCGACCCCTCTGACCCCTCTGACCCCTCTGACCCCACTGACCCCTCTGACCCCACTGACCCCTCTGACCCCTCTGAACCCTCTGACCCCACTGACCCCTCTGACCCCTGTGACCCCACTGACCCCACTGACCCCTCTGACCCCTCTGAACCCTCTGCACCCTCTGAACCCTCTGCACCCTCTGACCCCTCTGAACCCTCTGACCCCTCTGAACCCTCTGACCCCTCTGAACCCTCTGACCACTCTGAACACTCTGAACCCTCTGACCCCTCTGAACCCTCTGACCCCTCTGACCCCTCTGAACCCTCTGACCCCTCTGACCTCACATCCAAACCCAAATGAACACAGCCAAGAGAACCCTGAACAAGACGCCAGCCTCGACAATAATCCATAATGGAGCAGAAGGCTGCACAGGCGCTCCTCTGACCAAGGCCAATGCAATCCCATTAGCATAATACACACACACACACACACTCCGTGCCTTACGTGGACAAATGTGCACACGCACGCACGTACTGTACGTCCGCACGCACACGCGGAGAGGCCAGAGACCAATCAGTAAAGCTCTTGGCAGGGTCTAAGCATGTGAGGTTTGTCAATGTCGGGTCGGCCGGATCAACGTCAGATCAATGGTGCATCACCCCGACAACACTGCAAAATACTGTAAAGTCATCAGGTTAGCACGGCTTCTGTATGTACACACACACGCACACGCACACACACACGCACACGCACACACACACGCACACGCACACACACACGCACACACACACACACACGCACACACACACACACACACGTACACACACACGCACACACACACACACGCACACACACACACACACACACACAAACACACACACACACACACACAAACATACACACACACACACACACAAACATACACACACACATATACACACAAACACAAAAACACATACACATACACACACAGACAGACTGTGCCGTCGGTGTGTGAATGGGTGAATGTGAGGCATGACTTATGACGTAAAGCGCTTTGGATAAATGCGCTATATAAAAGCATCCATTACCATCGCCACATACACACACACACACACACACACACACACACACACATATATAAACATACACACACACATACACATACACATACACACAGACACACACACAGACACACACACATGTTCCATCTTGCCCTGCTGCCATCAGCGGTTAGTGGTGATAACCTTGTCGGCAAACAAATGCAACTAAAGAAATACATATTGAGTTTTGAACGTCGTGGAATTGCTTTCATTGCACCCACAAACCCGCCTGGCTTGATGCGTGTTTATCAAAAAAACAACCTGTCAGTGTGTCAAACGTCATTTAATCGCGTATACCATCAGATACTTGTTGACTTGTTGACTCCGCTTCCTCCGTTTGACACGAGACAAGCCAGAGAGTAGACAACACAAAATGATTCTTCACGTACATCACGCTCATTCTTATCCCACTCCGCCGTCAACACTTTATAATCTTATTTCCACCCCCAGGTAGACGACGACAGATCCATTATGAAGTCCTATAGCATTTCTATATACGTTGTCTGCGTTTCATATGAGCTGTAAATATGAAAAACCTTTCATATTTTGAGATAAATGGGGGACCTAATGGCACCTAAAGGCCTCCAGTGACTGGTTGGCTTCCAGCCCAACTCCCAGCAGAAGCTCTGTCGGACCAACCGGTGCATCAGTTGTCCCACACACACGCACACAAGCACACACACACACACACACACGCACACACGCACACACACACACACACACACACACACACACACACACACACACACACACACACACACACACACACACACCACACACACACACACACACACACACACACACACACACACACACACACCCACACACACCCACACACACACACACACACACACACACACACACACGTACACGCCCCTTCTGTCTGAATCCATCCCATGAATCAGCTGGAGACGGATGAATGATCCCTCGCAGAGTGCAGACACTTCTTGGGACGCCTCGTCTCTCTGTTGGGTAAGTGCTGATTGAATGGAACAGAAAGGGTGGAAAAAGGCAGATAATTAGAAGAGTTTGGGGGTGGGGGAGGGGGGAGGAGGGGGGAGGAGGTGGGGGGGAGAGAGGTCGGGGTGAGTCGTCTTGATGGATGAATGATTATCATGACTTGGCAACTGCTGCTGTGTTATGATATATTGTACCTGAACCATGTGCGTACGTGTATACCTCTGTATAACTACCACCGTATACAGGAAGAGCCGTGTGTGTGTGTGTGTGTGTGTGTGTTTATGATTATCCTTTAAACATATGGATGTATTGGAGCGTCCACATAGGCCAGGTGTCCCATGTCTGATGAGAATGTGGTCGTCACGGTGATAAGCTGAGACATTTAGACGCAGAGAACTAGGGGGGGTGGTCCATATTAGTTTGCTGCCCATGCGGGTGGTTTTTAACTTACTAACAGATTCATCATTTGGATCATATTGATATATATATACGTATATATACATTTTGATACATATTTCTTTTCAGTGTCTGCGCAGCAAGTTGAACTGTGAGTGAGTGGGTCCCTCATGTTGGGAGATAACAATATGGTTTACATGCTTCAGTCTCGGGTTACCAACCCCCCCCCCCCCCCCCCACACACACACACACACACACACGTCTTTCCATTATTAATGCTGTCTATTCATTTAGCTTGAATGAATTATTCATATCATTGTGAGAGGATTATAACTATTATGTTTATATGCTAATGGCTAATGGTGGTTGCCCCCTGAAGATCCTTTCAAACTACGGGGGCCTGAGGAGGCGTCCCTACCTACCGATAGCCCAGTCTGTTGGGACTTGGCTTGGGAACCAGAAAAGTCGCCGGTTCAAGTCCCCAAAACACCTGGAGCACTGCCTCAGTGCCCTTGAGCAAGGCACCAGACCCCCCACACTGCTCCCCTGTGTAGACAATAGCTGATTCCCACCGCTCCTCATACTAGGATGGGTTACATGCAGAGAAACACATCTCACTGTGTGTGTGTGTGACCAATAAAGAGGATTCAATCCTCCAATTTTTAGATTACAGGACAATCGGTGTTCCGGAAAGTCCCCGAAAAGCCACACAGAGAGGACGCATGGTTCACCTCCACCGTGTTGATCCGAGTCTCACCTGTCGCATGTCTAACCGTGACATCTCTACCTTCCTATTGGCTCGGAGGGCAGACGGACCGCCGTGCAGAGCAGACTTGAGACCTGACATTTAGACCCAGAAGCCAAAATGAAGCCGGCCCTGGTAACAACCAATCAACCGCCTCCAAGTGTTTAACATGCAGGGCGTCCCAACCCTCTGTCTGGGCCCCGTCAACGCATGTGTTTAACATGCAGGGCGTCCCAACCCTCTGTCTGGGCCCCATCAACGCATGGCTGTTCAATTTCACCCTTTCTTAAACTCTGGAACGCAGCCAGAGGGAGTGTGTGTGTGTGTGTGTGTGTGTGTGTGTGTGCGTGTGTGTGTGTGTGTGTGAGACCATGTGTGTGTGACCATGTGTGTAGGTATGTGTGTGTGTGTGTGTGTGTGTGTGTGTGTGTGTGTGTGTGAGACCATGTGTGTGTGACCATGTGTGTGTGTGTGTGTGTGTGTGTGTGTGTGTGTGTGTGAGTGTACATGTGACCGTGTGTGTGCATGTGTGTGTATGTGTGTGTGTGTGTGTGTGTGTGTGACCGCATGTGTGTGTGTGTGTGTGTGTGTGTGTGTGTGACTGTGTGTCACACACACACAGGGGGAGATGTTGGATGTCTATCGGTTCACGTACGTCAGCAATCTGTGGCGGAGGATTTTCTTTTCCTTTTTTTCCTCTAAAAGCCCTTTGCCAACAACTGCACATTTTCGTTTCTCTGAGGTTCTAGAAGAGGGACCCTTTAACCAACTCACAATCCTCTTCACTTGACTGTCTCTCAGGCGCCCGCTGGGCTGGGGATGAAGCAGGGTTGAACAGGTTGTGCTTTTTTCTCCTTTACGCTTAAAAACATTCCTTTGGATCCGAGTGTGGACACGCCGTCTGATTCCCAGTCTCTGTCTCCTTGTGTGAGAGGAGCACCGTGCCTCCAGTGTACCACAGGCCAAGCGTGGAGGAGGAAGAGGCGGAGGAAGAGCGGCCTGAAATTAATTCATCGGCCCGAGTCAAACATCGAGTAGTGATGGACTGTCTCTGTGACGGCCGCACTCGCAGTCGACACAATTGAAAGAAGAAAGAAGAAGAAGAAGAAGAAGAAGAAGAAGAAGAACGCAAAAGCAGAAACCGTGTGGTTTGCGGCCACACCTAAAATATATTACGATTAATATATGGGTATCAATCTTTATTAATCCATACTTTACAAACGACTCATTACAGCAGACTGGGAGATAAAATGCCCCACCTTGATTTAACGTCGTCAGACATAACTGTGTGATACCTTATAACTCTGGCAAACCGCCGTTGTACTTTACTGAGCGAGAGCACAAAACGTACGCCATGCAAGCACAAAAAAAAGCAACACGCAGCAGAACGAACGCTTTTGACGGCGTGACACGAGCGTCCATTATGTCCATCATCCCGCAGCCTGAAGGGAAATCTACTAAAAGCCTTCTTCCACTGCCTTCTACTCCACATAACCAGGAGAATAACAAATCACCCGCTTTGTGTATCAAAGTCATTACCGGCTTTCCAAAAAGAAAGAAAGAAAAATATATATATATATTTGAACAAAGTCTGGCTTTTATACTAATCCCAACAAGCAAAAATAATAATAGAAGCCAGTGGTTTTGATTGGGTTGACTAGTTCAGCACAAAGGAACCCACACACAGTCGAGCCCTGGAGCCTAGTGGTGGTTCTGGAGCCCGGTGGGTCCTCACTTCAGGAGCACTAGAGAACAGTGTTCCAGAGGCTGGTGCTCCCCATGGCAGCAGTCAGGCGTGGCTGTGAGGAGACTACAGCCTGGCGGCAGTACAGCTCAGGAGGTAGAGCGGTCGCCTCAGCAACCGGAAGGTTGCTGGTTCGATCCCCGCCTCCTCCTAGCAAAAACCGTCGAGGTGTCCTTGAGCAAGACCCCCTAACCCTAACTGCTCCTGACGTGCTGGCTGTCTCCTTGATGGCTGACTCCGCCATTGGTGTATGAATGGGTGAATGTGAGGCATGACTTATGAAAGCACTATATAAAAGCATCCACTACCATTAGAGCGTTGGGATGCCGTTGTTGTGTCGTGGGCATGCGTGTTGGCCCCTCTGGCCCTGGCCCATTTATAAGGGGGTCAAAGGTTAAGTACCTTAAGGCTTGTAGATGGTGAAATAATACCACAGGGACAGCGGTTAAGTCGTCAGGTTCACACAAGAGAGAAAACCCTCCACACACACACACACACACACCTTTGAACATAGTGGAATGAATACAAATTGTTGCTAGTTTCCTTTACTTTATTATTGTGTAACACCCATGGAAAGAAAAACGTATTGAAACTATAAACACACTATAGGCCATCACCTCCCCCCCCCACACACACACACACACACACACACACACATCTCTCCCAGACATCCCCAACGTCTGCCTTATGCAACAAAACTAAAGAAAAACAACATTGACACTGAGTTTTCAGACCTCAGGCCTCCTTCTCCTGCAGTGGTTCTCAAACTGGGGTCCGCGGACCCCCAGGGGTCCAGAGAGCATCCAGAGAGATGCATTACTGACTCATTACAGCAGACCGGGAGATAAAGCTTTCATTTCAAGTTGATAGACATATCTTTATATCTATATATATTTGTACTTTTTATTTATGGCCATAAACGTTTTGCCATATGCTGCTGATCTACACGTTCCTTTCCAAGTAAATTACTATTTTAGCATTTTTACGTTCGCTTCCCATGTTGTTAACTGTCGGAAATAATAAATGGGAAATTGAAATACAAATGAAAACTATTCAGGCCTTTATTTTGTGGATGGTAATGGTTTCATCAACCCTGAGCATCCCCAACCCGCCCCCCCGGACCCACGACAACCCCCCCCGTACCCGCGACTCCCCCGCTGTACCCCCCCCCCCCCGTACCCCCCGCGTACGCCCCCCCGCCTGTACCCACCCCCCCCCCCGCCCCCCCCCCCCCCCGCCCCCCCCCCCCCCCCCCCGTACCCGCACCCCCCCGTACCCGCGACTCCCCCGCTGTACC
>CM051012.1:28639061-28644061 GCA_027704905.1 Muraenolepis orangiensis | reverse complement strand
GGGAGGAGGGGGAGGAGGGGGAGGAGGGGAGAGGAGGGGAGAGGAGGGGGAGGAGGGGGAGGGGGAGGAGGGGAGGAGGGGGAGGGGGAGGAGGGGGAGGGGGGGGGAGGAGGGGGAGGGGGGGAGGAGGGGGAGGGGGAGGGGGGGGAGGAGGGGGAGGGGGAGAGGAGGGGGAGGTGGGGGAGGATGGGGAGGTGGGAGGATGGAGAGGAGGGGAGGTGGGGGAGGAGGGGGAGGAGGGGGGAGGGAGGGAGGGGGAGGGGGGGGAGGAGGGAGAGGAGGGGGAGGTGGGGGAGGATGGGGGAGGATGGGAGAGGATGGGAGAGGAGGGGGAGGTGGGGGAGGAGGGGGAGGAGGGGGAGGAGGGAGAGGAGGGGGAGGTGGGGGAGAAGGGGGAGGGGGAGAGGAGGGAGAGGAGGGGGAGGTGGGGGAGGATGGGAGAGGATGGGAGAGGAGGGGGAGGTGGGGGAGGAGGGGAGAGGAGGGGGAGGATGGGAGAGGATGGGAGAGGAGGGGGAGGTGGGGGAGGTGGGGAGAGGAGGGGGAGGTGGGGGAGGAGGGGAGAGGAGGGTCAGTCGGTGTCTGAAGCTTATTCTTATTCATCTCATAAGAAGTCATTACGGTGACACAGAGAGACTGTGTTCTCCAGTTAATTATTAGGGATAACTTTTGCTGCGGTGCAGAAAGATAATTTCATTTTCGGGGTTTTCAATTCTTTAAAAATATTCATAATAATCCTGGTCATTTGGCATTAGACTAAGTGGTTCTGAAATAATCTGAAGCAGTACTAAAAGCATGACCCCAATGGAGTCGTCTCTTCTCTGTCATTCTCCGGCCGACCGTCTCACTTCTGCACCACATCTCTTGACTAATAGCTTCTATAAATACCGTTTTCTCATCAGTGACTCTCATATCTCTGCTTCTTTGCTTTCAATAGGACTCCAGAAGACAAGCGCAGCCACCACCACCACCACCACCATCACCAGCACCACCACCACCATCAGCACCACTAAGAACCTCTTCAACCGGCTGGAGGAGGCCAGAGATGCACTCCCAAGCTGGGCTGTTCTTCACAGACTACAGAGGTAGGTAGGTGTACTTGTGTGGGTGCTGTTGAGCATGTGTAAAACCCTCTATAAGAGGATCAACAAGGAATCAGTGCAGCCAGTGCATTGTCAATGCCTCCTCCTCCTCCTCCTCCTCCTCCTCCTCCTCCTCCTCCTCCTCCTCCTCCTCCTCCTCCTCCTCCTCCTGCTCCTCCTGTGCTCCTTGAGTACAGCGTTAGCACACTTGTCAAGTGACACAAGACATGGAAAGGATAAAAGGACATTTTCACAGGCTGTTGTGAATGCAGTTGTTTACTGTTCAACGTGGTCTTCTCAGGGAAGACGTTTCACTTACAGGGGTCTTGTGCCAAACTCACAGACTCCAATTGTTGTCTTGAGTTTGCCAGAAATAATGGAATACAATTTTCAACTGTTCCCTAAAACTGTAATATTATTGATAAAGTAATACATTTAGGGGTGGTGGTGGCGGTGGTTGATGGTGGTGGTGATAGTGGTGGTGGTGGTGGTGGTGATGGTGATGGTGGTGATGGTGGTGGTGGTGGTGGTAGTGGTGGTGGAGGTGGTGGTGGTGGTGGTGGTGATGGTGGTGGTGGTGATGGTGATGGTGGTGGTGATGGTGGTGGTGGTGGTAGTGGTGGTGATGGTGGTGGTGGTGGTGGAGGTGGTGGTGGTGGTGGTGATGGTGGTGGTGGTGGTGGTGATGGTGGTGGAGGTGATGGTGGTGGTGGTGATGGTGGTGATGGTGGTGGTGGTGATGGTGGTGGTGGTGGTGGTGTTGGTGGTGTCTGGTGGCCTGTGATTTGAAACACTAGGCAACATGTCCTGTCTGGCCCATGGGAGTTGGTTCTGTTGTGTTATAATAGTAGTATATATAACAGTGGTCCAGACCAGCATTTCTCTCTGATGTGAGGCTGTCAAAAACGTAATTATTGAAAATCAATGTTAAAATAAGTAATGCTAATCAGAGAGGTCTGGATTGATTTGAGGTAGCTCGTGGGGTTTTTACCTTTCCCACAGAGAGGCTAACTTATTTTCTGCTCTTTCTCGAGGGTTTTCTGGCAGAAAATTGATGACTAAATGTGTTTTTTTTAACCTGCTCCGTTTTCCATTCGGTTCTCAGCTTTTGCTTTTTTCATAAATCTCCCTGTCAAAGAAAAATGAAAAACATGAAGGAAAAAAAAGCGGTCGAAGGTTTGTCCTTTGCTTCATCGACAAGTGCTGAGAAAATAAAAAATAATAATAAAAAAGGAAATGCTTTTCCTAAAATGGAAGGGGAAGGACCCGATGTGGTGGACTGGATGCCACACTCACTCTGAGAAACATTCCCGTGATAAATGGTATCATAAATGAGAATATACAACCGCTAGACACTATGCTATTGGCACACATTGCTCATTATCACCACTTTTTCACACACACACACACACACACACACACACACACACACACACACACACACACACACACACACACACACACACACACACATACACACACACACACACACACACACTTACACACACTTACACACACACACGCACACACACACACACACACACACACATACACACACATTCACACACACGTACACACACACACTTACACACACACACGCACACACACACACACCACACACACACACACACACACACACACACACACACACACACACACACACACACACACACACACAGAAGGATTTGTATGCTTTGTAATTCATACAGCAATTCAACACACACACACACACACACACACAACACACAGGTTTATGCCTACACACTTATTAACCTAGAAGATAGGGTTAGTGTTTAAGGGATTGAAAGACCTCATGTCCCTTTCCCCCACACCATCAACAATGTAAAACCAATCCACAGATTCCATGTCAACTTTTTTCTACAAATTCGATAGTTTTTTTTAGATATCCAATCAAAACCCTTACAGCGGTGTTCAATGCGCATGGATTCAAGGCGCCAGAAGCCAGATGCTTTGTTTGATGGCGTGTTCGTGCCGGCGTCAAAGCACGCCTGAGACACACACTTCAAACACGTGTCTCCCTGTTCCATCTCCGATGTGTGAGGCTGTGAGCCCGATCAATTAAATGATTAGGTCCTCCTCATCACTTACACCGGATGTGTCCCCCCTCTCCATCCATATAGACTTTTTTTCTCTCGACTAAACTTCATGTGAGATATGAGATAAGCTTTACGTATATATATATATATATATATACTCATAAATCACCTTTCATATTCCTTCCTTGGGTCATCATATTGTTCCATAAGTCACATTTCTGCCTGTGAAAAACCAAAGGGCTATGATTCCATTTATTATCCGTGTTAATAATCGTATTGTTATTAAAAACACTATTTACCTGAAACCTGGGGTCTGTTTTGTATGGCAGAGGAGCTCAATTGGGACCTAGCCCCCCAGAAAGGGACTCAAAGTACTATTAATAGTAGTATTAATAGTACTAATAGTATTAGTATAGTATATGGTTATAGTTTATAGTATAGTGTATTGTAGATGGTATAAAGTGTCATTTATAGTAGATGGTATAAAGTGTAATTTATAGTATAGTATAGTATAGTATAGTATAGTATAGTATAGTATAGTATAGTGTAGTATAGTATAGTATAGTGTAGTATAGTATAGTATAGTATAGTGTAGTATAGTATAGTATAGTATAGTATAGTATAGTATAGTATAGTATAGTATAGTGCAGTACAGTATAGTATAGTATAGTATAGTATAGTATAGTATAGTATAGTATAGTGTAGTATAGTATAGTATAGTATAGTATAGTATAGTATAGTATAGTGCAGTACAGTATAGTATAGTATAGTATAGTGTAGTATAGTATAGTATAGTATAGTATAGTATAGTATAGTATAGTATAGTATAGTATAGTGCAGTACAGTATAGTATAGTATAGTATAGTGTAGTATAGGATAGGATAGGATAGGATAGGATAGTATAGTGTAGTATAGTATAGGATAGGATAGTATAGTGTAGTATAGTATAGTGTAGTATAGTACAGCAAAGTATTGGGTGGCAGGATAGCTCAGTCTGTTGGGACTTGGCTTGGGAACCGGAAGGTCGCCGGTTCAAGTCCCCAAAACAACAGGGTCTGGTGCCCTTGAGCAAGGCACCCTGCCCTGCCCACTGCTCCTCATACTAGGATGGATCAAATGCAGAGAAACACATTTCACTGTGGTGTGTACATGACCAATGTAGAGAGTTCAATCCTTCAGATTTAGATTTATGATTCAATCCTCCACATTTAGATGTCTAGTATTAGTGTTTAAATTCATACTGCGTATGTGGAGTAAGCATTTCCTTGCACTTATGTCAAACATAAAGAATCTTCAATCTTGAATCAAATGCTCCATCTTGTGAAGTCTACCAAGAGTATTGACGGAAATTCTTCCCAGCCCTAAACCCCTCTGATCTCAAAACACATATCAGGCGGAGCGATCCGGGATCCCCGTCAGTTAGCGTTAATCCCGCTGAGCGGCGTGATGACAGCGCTGTGCGCCGCACGCTCTGTACCCAGAGGCAGCAACCGCACCACAAAAAGCCATTAGGAATATACAGTATACCTCAGATGGCCATTAAGATGGACAAACACAACCAGTCACAGTTCTTCTTCTTTTTCTTTTTGTACTTCTGTCTCTTTTTTCATATATATATATATATGTATATATATATTTATGTATATATATATTTATGTGCTAATTGACAAATGGGAACCAGGACTCACGGTAGTGATGATGAAAGACGTTAGCCTGGCTTTGTGCAGCCGTTCAAATGAGAGGGCAATTAGACAAAAGAAGAAGAAGAAGAAGAAGAAGAGCCCAAAGAGCCCCAAAGAGCCCCAAAGAGCATGGCTTCTGATCGTTTCCTCACAGGTTCAACATAATTAGTTCATAATTA
>CM051012.1:28631561-28636561 GCA_027704905.1 Muraenolepis orangiensis | reverse complement strand
TCATCACAATGTTTCATAATGTGACATCTTGACGACATCTCGACGTGACGTTATATCCTGTCAACGTGTTAAATATTTAAAACAATTATCCAATTATGTATAAATATATGTATTTTTTTATATTTTGACAATCCATCAACAAACTAAATATATACTCATCTATCAAATCGATATTATATCAAAACACAAAAGACAGCAGACGGCTGCCTAATGTATGTATTATCTGGTAGATCAGGACCAAGGAGAAGCCTACAAGAACACACCAGGATCTGGCTTGTGATCAAGTGGCAAAATTACATATTTCCTTAAGGATTTAGCACTTTGTGACTTCCCCTGGACCTCATCTCCCCCCTCATCCAACGACTTCCCCTGGACCTCATCTCTCCCCTCATCCAACGACTTCCCCTGGACCTCATCTCCCCCCTCATCCAACGACTTCCCCTGGACCTCATCTCCCCCCTCATCCAACGACTTCCCCTGGACCTCATCTCTCCCCTCATCCAACGACTTCCCCTGGACCTCATCTCTCCCCTCATCCAACGACTTCCCCTGGACCTCATCTCCCCCCTCATCCAACGACTTCCCCTGGATCTCATCTCTCCCCTCATCCAACGACTTCCCCTGGACCTCATCTCCCCCCTCATCCAACGACTTCCCCTGGACCTCATCTCTCCCCTCATCCAACGACTTCCCCTGGACCTCATCTCTCCCCTCATCCAACGACTTCCCCTGGACCTCATCTCTCCCCTCATCCAACGGCTTCCCCTGGACCTCATCTCCCCCCTTGCTTCATCACTGGTAGGTGACCGGCCTATTTCCGTATTGATGGATGTGTTCCGGCCCGTGTCCCGTGAGGTAGACGCCACTAAAGATAATAGCGCCGGTACTAAGTGGGCCGTCAGTTTATTATGATGGAGTGACGAGATCTTGGATACTTTGGAAGCAGCGATCTGGCCCGTGGCACAATTCCTGACACCAAATGATTCATCTGCTGCTCAGACGACCTAGTTAGACTGGGACACGTCAACGCTTGATACACACGTCTGTACAGAGACGTTACAGCGGAATGGATGTAAGTACAGATTTAAGAAAGGGGTGGGGGGGGGGGGGTTGACTGACGGACTGACTGATGGACAGACAGACAGACATACAGATAGACGCACACACACACACACACACACACACACACACCGACAGACAGACAGACAGACAGAAACACGCACACACACACACACACACACACATGCGTGAGCACACACAGACAAACAGACAGGCACAGACACACACACACACACACACTGATTGACAGACAGACAGACAGTCAGACAGACAGACAGACAGACAGACGGACAGACAGACAGACGGACAGACACAGACATAGAAATCCACCCCCGCCCAAATCTCGACTCAAACCACAAAGCCTTCCTTCAAAGTTCTCCAGAGTCCATGTTCTTTTCCCCCAGTCCTTTTGAAGCCTGTCGATATCTCCCACCACCTCCGTCTCCTCCGCCCTCCTCCCTCCTCCTCCGCCCTCCTCCCACCTCCTCCGCCCTCCACCCTCCTCCCTCCTCCTCCGCCCTCCACCCTTCAACCTCCTCCTCTGCCCTCCACCCTCCTCCGTCTCCTCCGCCCTCCACCCTCCTCCCTCCTCCTCCGCCCTCTTCCCTCCTCCTCCTCCTCCACCCTCCTCCCTCCTCCCGCCCTCCTCCCTCCTCCCTCCTCCCTCCTCCTCCGCCCTCCATGAGGGAGAGAGAGAGAGAGAGAGAGAGAGGAGAGAGGGAGAGGGAGAGGGAGAGGGAGAGAGGGAGAGAGAGAGAGAGAGAGAGAGAGAGAGAGGGAGGGAGAGGGAGAGAGAGAGAGAGGGAGAGAGAGAGGGAGAGAGGGAGGGAGGGAGAGAGACGACGGTTTCTCGTCGGCTGTTTGCATCCATTTGCCGTCGCGCCACACATAATAAATCACGCTGAGGCGAGGAGGGAGAAGGATGACTTGTGGAACATCGCGGCTGTCACCGAAGGCTACCATGATGGATTCCACTTCCTGCCGGTGGCGGAGCGCCATCTCACATATCGGCAGCCGCCGCGGCCGCCAGCCAGAACTTCTAGCGTGGAACTTCTGGTTACCTGATTGAAAGTTCACCCATAGGCTAGCAAAATGCTGCTAAGGTGGCCATTCCCTAAGTGGGGTACGTAATGGTAATGGACGTCTTTTATATAGCACTTTTATCCAAAGCTTTATAAGTCATGCCTCACATTCACCAGCAGTTAGGGTTAGGGTGTCTTGCTTAAGGACACCTCAACAGTTTTTGCTAGGAGGAAGCGGGGGATCAAACCAGCAACCTTCCGGTTGTGAGGCGACCGCTCTCCTCCTGAGCTGAGCTATACTGAGCTAAACCTGAGCTATACTGAGCTAGACCTGAGCTATACTGAGCTAGACCTGAGCTATACTGAGCTAGACCTGAGCTATACTGAGCTAGACCTGAGCTATACTGAGCTAGACCTGAGCTATACTGAGCTAGACCTGAGCTATACTGAGCTAGACCTGAGCTATACTGAGCTAGACCTGAGCTATACTGAGCTAGACCTGAGCTATACTGAGCTAGACCTGAGCTATACTGCCGCCCACGTGTACGTCCAGGCGTACCCTCAGTAACGTTGGGGGCACGTAGATCTGTAATAACAGGCTCTCAGCGTCAAAAATAGCCATCCCTACTCTCCTCTAATTGATCACTTTATTTGGTTGTTGCAAGAACAGAATATGACGTTTCCTGTTCCTGTATATTTTATTATAACTTTTCCAGAGAAGTTATTTATTCATATTGGGTTTGAGCTGATAGTTTGAAATATGAGAGGGCTTTCTACGAGGGCTGAATAAAGAGAAAACTAGTTAATACCACTTCCTGTCTTCATATGTCAGAAGAGAGAATATCAGATGAGAGGTAGAGGGGCTACACAGCAGGACGTTCAATGTTCTAAATCTAAATCTAAATCTGAGGATTGAATCCTCTTTATTGGTCACCTACATGCACACACACAGTGAAATGTGTTCCTCTGCATTGAACCCATCCTAGTATTAGGAGCAGTGGGTAGCTGCCGTATATACAGCGCCCAGAGAGCAGTAGGGGTAGGGGTCTGGTGCCTTGCTAAAGGGCACAAGGGTGTTTTGGGCACTTGGGACTAGAACCGGTGACCTTCCGGTTCCCAAGCACCAAGTCCCAAAAAACGAAGCTTCTTCCCCCGTGTTTGAGGAGCACAGGACAAAATAGTAATAAATAAATAGTTAATAACACCGTCTTGTCTTCATATGTAAATCAGATGAGAGGTAGAGGGGGTAAAGGACCTTCAACCGTTTGGGAACCACTGCTATGGTTTACGTTGCCTTCACTTGAACTCAAAAACACAGTCAATATATTATGAACAGAAAGGCGAGTGCAGCTGGTGTTTTTCACACAAGGGGAACACTCAGGTAAACAAGGGGGGGTAAATTGCCTCTTTAGGTGCTGCATTTTCCGCTCGCTTTTGTATCATCTGACATCTTCACCTCATCCTTTTGTGCTAAACATGTTAAATAAGAAAGCTATCGGCGGGTTTAGACAGCGCCGCCGGGCCCCAGAGAGCGCACGTTTGTCAAGGGAAATGCTGACGCAGACGCAGCTGTCGCTCAATGCCGCTGTCTCCGCCCCTTCCTTCCATTCACTCATTCATTCCTTCATTCATTGAGTGCATTTGCTTACACAAGGTTCATTTTGTGTTGGCTTATACACATCTAGATTGTATCTATTCACACACTGTTGTTTCCTTTTAAATAGAAAGTCGTGAGAGAAAATAAACCAGAATCAATAGTCCCAGTTGAACCTTGGTGTCACAGTCCCGGTGGCCTGCAGGTGGCCTCAGTCTGACCCGCTGTGACTCAGCACTTCTGTGACATGGCCAGCAGATCGGAGAGATTATCTCGGAAAAATAGAGAAAACCCAACGGTCGCTCGATGGTCTGGAAAATTGCGTCTGAACCTCCAGGTGTTCCAAGTTGTACCTCCTTCCCCTCTCCAACACACCGGAGTGAATTAGTGGCCGCCGATGGGTTTGTGTCTCCTTTGGACCAATTCCCGGAGGGGGTGGGGGGGTTGGGGACAAGAGCACTATAGCGGTGAACGATAGTTGTGAACGATAGTGGCGTGCGTTGAAAGACAATGACTTGAATTTTTTTTTGTGACGTGGAGAGTCATTGACCTGAAAAAGCCCAGGTCCCTTTTCTCTGTGCCTTTGTGATTCACAGAGAACTCTTCGCTATATTACTTTTCTTCTCATTCCTGCCCTTAACGATCTTTCTGAGCCGTCCGACGCGTTGGCGCTTATCTGTTCCATTCATTGGTGGGTGACGCCTTTGACGACCTTCTTTGATTTCTCAGTTTCAGTTTTTGGTTGTGCCGTCGATTCGATTTACATCGCGCCAGGCCGTGAGCCTTCCTTAAGTACACTTTTATACACTAAAAGAGAACAATCGAGCGCGATAAAGGAAGTTACAGAAAGGACAGGGCAGGGCAGGGCGGCAAGTCATTTTAACTTTAACTTTAAAGTTTGATGACACCTGAGCGGAATACCAAAGTTGCGAGGGCGGAGTGTAAAACTTCTTTCAGTCTGACATACCGAGGGGCAACTTTCGCGATGGCGTACCCAGACCCCACCTTCTCATTTTAGAAACGATCGCCAGTGAGATTGATCCCCGGGCGCCAAACTCAGCTTTCAAGTGATAAATCCACGTGGACTACTCCTTTATATTCATAAATGCCTGCGGTCGTAGTTATTGATTGGATTATTGGTCCCGGAAATAATGACATGTATTCCATTACATGACATGACATGAGAGAACTACTAAATCTAAATCTGGAGGATTGAATCCTCTTTATTGATCACATACATGTACACACACAGGGACATTTCTGCATTTAACCCATCCTAGTATTAGGAGCAGTGGGCAGCTATTGTATTAACAGTGCCACAGGGA
>CM051012.1:28614061-28624061 GCA_027704905.1 Muraenolepis orangiensis | reverse complement strand
AGCTTCACAGGAGCTCTGGCTGTAGGGGGCAAACCCCAACCCCCCCCCCTCCCCCAACCCCCCTCCCTCATAGAAGCTTGCCCATAGCCCCAATATCCACAAACGACCACTGGGTGTATTCAGTGAAGCGAGGCTTTGATTCTCGCTGCAGGCCCCATCAAAGTGTGTTACAAGTGTATATGCCTGTAAGTCATGTGTTCAAACGAACGTACGGTTCTCCAAGCAAATTACATTTTTCAGATTGGTTTTGACTTAGCGATGTTTTGAATGACAGATGATTTTCAATATAAATACGACATTCTATGCTTCCTTCCACTATGAAATGCAAAACCCGTATTTTCGAAACCGTTGAAAAACCTTTCAATCATCACCTTAGAATGATTGTATTATTAATTTCTAAATATTGAATGCTGGGGATATATAATTACAGCTGTATGAATAAAATACCAGTGCACAGCGTAATAATGCTGTAAGGTTGTGCTTATTTCTCAAAGGCTCAGAACTCCACAGCTGTAATTGGAAGCTACTTTACGTTTGGGTATTTTGATTTGGGCCGATGAAGGTGTCCCTTCAAGGTACACAAAAACAAGAACACCACTGTAGGCGTGACATGTGAGGACCACGCCCGTCCCTGTAGCTTGTGGAGACGTATTGCTCACCCGCCAACCAATCGTACGACAACAAAACATTCCATCTGTCTCGTGTTTACACAGCGAATTGGAAAGCCAAAGCTCAAACATGCACTTCAAATATGGGTTGCCTCCATTGAAGGGATAAATCTCACTTGAAATCACATCGCTGCTAAAATATTGCCTAATCCGCCGAGGGAAAGCCTGTGTGGAAACAGATTTGATTGAATGATTCTGTATCAGAATATAAAGAGAACCGAACCAAAAGCAGCCTTAAACAACATATTTGTTGTGTAAGTGATGATTTGATTTCATGCTAATTCCAAACAGTTTGCCGTGTGGTTGGCGCCGCTCGCCGTGGAGGTGTGAAGACGCGTACCTTTTTTTGCCTCGCTCAACATGTTAAATGCTAATTGGCCATTTGGCAGTGACTAAAGATTAAAACGGCAGACAAAATGTCAGTAACATGTTGTTCTCTGTGCCTTGCAGGGTACTGCTGTGAAACGGGGACGGTCCAGGAGAGGAGAGACAGCTGTGTACCAGCGCCATGATGCCACAACTTAAAGATGGTCGCCTCTCGATCTGAGCCAGTGAGACTCTTCACCTCGACGAGCCTTCACCTTGAATTTGACTGCAGGCGAAACCCACTGAATGGAACACCTAATAAAGGACAACGCTCGGCCCTGTGTTGCAAAGGTTCGGTACGTGAGGACGCGACCATCCTTAAGTGAATGGGAAAACCGGGTGGTTTCAGGCTCTGAGCACAGGTGAACATCAAGCTTGAATCGTCAATCGCGTCCTTTCGCTCAACTGTATTGAACACGTCGTCCCTTTTCCTTCCCGTGCTATTTTGAACGCTGTACATCTCCAAGAGAAGCACCAATGGCCCGCAGTGTGGGCGTGGTGATGAGTGCCTTTTTGTGGTCTGTGGCTATTGTTTATGTGACTCATGTCAGTAAAGTCAATGGAGACTGCTGGTTAATCGAGGGCGAAAAGGGCTTTGTGTGGCTGGCAATTTGTAGCCAAAATCAACCCCCTTATGAGGCTATCCCTCAACATATCAATAGTACCATCGTGGACCTTCGTCTCAATGAAAACAAAATCAAAAGCATCCAATACTCTGCGCTGAGCCGCTTCGCCAACTTGACCTACCTGAATCTGACAAAGAATGAGATATCCTTTATAGAAGACGGGGCGTTTTCTTCCCAATTTAACCTCCAAGTCCTCCAGCTGGGCTTCAACAAGCTCCGCAACCTGACAGAGGGGATCCTCAGGGGGCTGGGAAAGCTGCAGTACCTCTACCTCCAGGCCAACCTGATTGAGACTGTGACACACAATGCCTTTTGGGAATGCCCCAACATCGAGAACATTGACCTCTCCATGAACCGAATCCAGCAGTTGGACGGGTCCACGTTCGCCAACCTGAGCAAGCTCACAACCTGCGAGTTGTACACCAACCCCTTCAACTGTTCCTGCGAGTTGCTTGGCTTCGTCAAGTGGCTCTCGGTCTTCCCCAATAGGACGAACGAACGGATGGTGTGCGACTCGCCACAAGGGGTCTCCGGTTACAGCCTTCTGAGCACACTTCCCAATGATCACACCTATCGGAATGCTCTCTACATGCTCACCACCGTGTGCACGGACGACTACGTGATCCCATACATTCCCATCCCCCCGGACCTCACCACCCCTCATCCGGACACCACCCCCTGTCTGCTGGACGACTGCTACTCAGGGACAGAGCCGGACGACGTTGTCACCGCCGCTACATACAACAACGACGCGGAGGTCAAGCCCAAGATGAAACTGAAAGAGGTGTCAGACACCGGCGCCACGATCAGTGTTCAGATCCCTCATCCCTACAAAAAGATGTACATCCTGGCTCAGTACAACAACAGCTTCTTCAATGACATTCAGAACCTGAAGGACATCAAGGAGGACATCGAGCTGAAAAATCTCAAACCCCACACTCACTATATGTACTGCGTTGTGTCGATACGGAATTCCCTCAGATTCAACCACACCTGTTTAGAAATCACGACGGGCCCGTGGCATGGGAACGACAGACCGGTGAGCAACGCGGCCGCCACCCACTACATAATGACCATTCTGGGATGCCTCTTCAGCATGATCATTGTCCTGGGAGTGGTCTATTACTGCTTGAGGAAAAAGCGTCAACTGGACGACAAGAACAAAAAGACGGAGAGCCTGAAGAAGAACTTAATGGAGCTGAAGTACGGACAGGACCTAGAAGGGGGAACCATACCTCGCATGTCCCAGAAGCAGATGATGGCCGGGGAAAACACGGGCCGCATGCAGTACATGCAGCCCGGAAGTGAGATGGAGCAATACAAGTTCCAAGAGATAAGTGACATGCCTAAGATAGCCAAGGGGAATTACATGGAGGTGCGAAGCGGGGACCACCACGAATGCAGGGAATGTGACATGGGAATGCCCGGCAACAGCCAAGGGTCTGTTGCTGAGATTTCTACCATTGCAAAAGAGGTGGATAAAGTCAATCAGATAATCAACAACTGTATAGATGCTCTAAAGTCAGAATCCACCTCTTTCCAGGGGATGCACTCTGGAGCTGTGTCCAACGCAGAGCCCCAGCTGGTACTATTATCAGAACATCCACAGAATAAATCTGGCCTTCTTTCCCCGGTGTATAACGACAGCTACCACCACTCATTGCAGAGACACCGCACCTCTGATGCATCCCCAAAGAGGCCCAGCACTGCCACAGGGGGGCCCATGAGAAGCCCCAGGCCATACCGCTCAGAATCCAAGTACATAGAGAAGACCTCCCCCACGGGGGAGACAATCCTCACCGTAACGCCCGCCGCTGCCATCCTAAGGGCCGAGGCCGAGAAGATGCGTCAGTACAGTGACCACCGCCACTCATACCCCGACCCCCAGATCGAGGAGCTGGAGGGACCCGACGGCCGCAAGTCCTCCATCATGGAGCCGCTCACCCACTCCCGCACTAGAGACTTAGCATACTCCCAGCTCTCCTCCCAGTACCACAACCTGAGCTACTCCTCCAGTCCGGAGTACTACTGTAAACCTTCCCATAGTATCTGGGAGCGGTTTAAGATGCACCGGAAACGGCACAAGGATGACGAATACATGGCCGCTGGACATGCACTGCGCAAGAAAGTGCAGTTTGCGAAAGACGAGGACTTACATGATATCCTAGACTACTGGAAAGGTGTTTCTGCTCAGAAGTCCTAACCTCTGCGGGTGGACACCACCGATGCTGGAAAAGGCATAAAGACTTTGTGTGACAAATAGGTCAACAGATACTCCCATATCGCTACTCATTTGTGTGTGTCACATTCAATTTTGATTGTGAGGAGGATTCATATTTGACTTATCATACTAATTACAACATTAATGGGGAAACCTTTTACTTAGTAAGGATAAAACATATTGCAATTGAGAACATATTTGTTGCAATGGAATATAGGTTTTTGGGTAATGCATGCCCAAGTCCTGTGACAGTGGAATTTGCTGTTGTGTACTTTTGAGAATACTATATGAAGAATATGTGTCGACTGAAATGTCAATATTTTTCTTGGAAAAAACTATGTGAACCACAAAACATTAATTTACTACCTTCCTAAAGTATATTTCAATAATATCAATTGTACATAAATGGTTTCCGTATGTGCTGTAAACTAAATAATTGAAGCGATGTAGAGAATGGTTTAGATGATGCCAATGGAGAGCGGAAGTTCTCTCTCCAGAATGCCATGTGTTATTTTAACTCAATCAAAAAGCATGTTACCATCTCCGCTCACGTAAGCCCTTCGTTTCCCCTCTCACACCCAGCTGTTTCCTATATATTTTTACCATATAAATGTACACATCCTTATATAACAGAGAGCCAGTTCCAGTTGGTTTTTAATTGCCCCAGTCTCACACATCTGACTGAAGATAAACATCTGATGGCAGACAAGCTCAAATTTGGGTAAACAAGGCGTTTCTTTCACTTCAAATGTATTTTGACCAACCATGCTGCTCACGCTACATGGAACCGGTCTCTGCTGGAAACAACTGGACCGGCGGAACCAGAACAAACGAGATGTGGCTGACCATTAATCTGGTATCCATGAGGGGACCGATAACGATAGAATTGTCTTCCCGTTGTCGGTGTCCCTCCTTGGCCAACAACAACACAAACTTGGCCCTGGTCATCACTGGTAAACTAAACTTTTCCTGTAGCCGTTAAGAAGACAAGATAAAACTTCCTGTCCGGACAGCAATGTCCTTAGACAAATACTGTCTGTAAAGGTTTGAGATCAAAGCTGTGTAGTAGACTCGCCACTGTATAAATGCAATGGGGTTCAAAGCATCTTCTGAAGTAGAAGTTTGTCTTCGGAAGAATTGACCTGTAACAAAACACAGAGTACCGTAACTCTTTCTGGTTTGGCTATAGCATCGTTAAACTTCTGGATCCGAGATCACAAGGAAAACTGCACAGCACTCAGTAGGTGGCCTCTGTTAGACCTCACACTCAACAGTCCTTCTCTGCTGCCATCTCAGGCAAACACTTCATGAACCACCAGTTTTATTTGTAGTATCAAAGTATAGACACCTCAAATGTTTACAATATTTCTAGATGGTCCAAGAGTCTTAATAACGTCAACTCCGATTGATATTCAATGTAGAGATATTCACGATATTCTCTATTAGTTGATTAGTATTAATCAAAGTATTAATCCTGAATTAGTGACTTGAATATATAATTTAAAACAATAATTGACAAAACAATGCAGTATTATCTCACCTGTTCGGTGCACAGAGAACTCTGTGTCCTACAGCCCAACTGATGAATGTTATAACATTCTGCATATGGCAGCTTTTACGTATCTTTTCAACAATGACAACGCTTTTACACTTTTCTGTTTGCTCCAGTGTTTCATTTCCCATTGTATTATATTGTATAGATTATTGTTAAATCCACGAAAGAAAGAAAAAAGTGTAGTCTATTTTGATAGATGGGCCTTGTTGCTTGTAAAAATGTTTCATTTTCTCTTTATGGCTAGGTTGTTCTAACTTTTGGTATATTATGAAGCTATATAAACATGCTATAGTAAAATTTGAGAATGTGAATTAAATCCTCCGACTTACTGGCTGTGAATTTGTATATCATATACCGTTTTTTTGAGTAAATACACACATAATACATTTAATTATACTTTCTTTGTAAGATGTTTATATTGCTCATTCATAACAGGCTCAGGATTTTTACTACATTCATGAATGAGAATTCCCTAGCGGTCTAAGTGTCAATCAACTGTGCATGTGAGACGTCCATGGCCGTCCCTCGGGGAACATACAAGGGTCTTGTGGCCTTGTATGTTCCTTCAACGTTGATAAATAACATCAAACGGTGGGCCGAGGACCACAACATAGAAGAGATGAACTACAAGATAACACTGCAAGGCAAGGTGGTCCTACACCACACCAGAGGACCACTCTACTGGAGGGGTGGGCGGGAGTGACTCAACATGGACTTCCTGCAATGTAGACCTTGTTGGCTCTTTGACATTTGTATGTTTAGCTATGTGAACATGTTGCATATGTTTTGCATATATTGTGCATAACGAGTCTGTCATTGATCATGAATGTGCTAAGCGTCACGTGATCGGCCTGACATGAATGTGCAATGTAAGCACCTTATTGTGGTAAAGATTTAACTTGGTTGTCTGACCTAATATTTCAACCGCCTTAAAACTTTTTTGCGATGTGCGTGCAAAGTGAAAGAAATCCTACTTTTTTTTGTTTTACTTCCGATGTTGAAACTGTTTTACCTTGAGTCTTCATTTGTTGTTTTTATAAACCCATTTCAGTATATTCTCAGAACTGTCAAGATTTAGAGGTTTTTTTACAGTTAGCATTGTGTTTTTATACTGCAAACTGTAGCACTTCCGTGTCTATTAAGAAGAGCTGAAGTTCTCAAGAGAGCATTTGGAAAGATGAATGGCTGTTGTTCAAGTGCATCAAAAACAAACAAGAGCACAAACTGTGTTGGTTTTCTGTTTTCATTTATTTATTTTATTTCCCAATACTATGTTATCTGCTTTCAGACACAGTACTGTGAAATAAAGATAAGGTGCATCCATCCATGCTATATTGTCATTATGGCTCTCAACTTAGCTCAGTCCCACCTCACACGTACAGCAGACAAAGCCTTTAAGTCCCGAGAAATATCTAAATCTGGAGGATTGAATCCTCTTTATTGGTCACATGTACACACAGTGAAATGAGTTTCTTTGTATTTAACCCATCCTAGTATTAGAATCAGTGGGCAGCTATTGTATATCCAGCTGCCCGGGGAGCAGGGGAGGAGTCTGCTGCCTTGCTCAAGGGCACCTCGGAAGTACAGCCCAGGTGTTTCAGGGACTTAATCCGGCGACCTTAGGGTTCCCAAGCCAAGTCCTAACAGACTGAGCTATCCTGCCGCCCCCAAAAACCTCTGAGTGTGACCTGTTGTATCACATCTACTACGGCAATGTATGTCAGATATTCAGAAGGTTAAGTGGATGAACAACAGGATCTAAAAACACAAAATACACAAAACATAAACTAAAAATGACATGTCACAGAGTGATGTGGCCTATCGAATATCTTGTCTGGAAAATGATATATAAAATGATATATACAGTATATATATATATATATATATATATATCTTTTTTTAATATACATCTTAATTATGTACATCGTTTTACCACTTAAACTCCAAAAACGCTGTAGCTTCCTATGTGAGCGACCCAGAGCAACTAGCGTGAGGTGATTGATCGACTATGTGAGCGTACAGTACAAGATACAAGATACAAGATATTTTTATTAGCCAATTGCAACAGGTACATTGGAACGCTTACTTCCCTCCAGCAGTGATTGATTAGGCAATTGGCTTTGTAGCCAAGAGGGAAAACAGACTCTTCCCTTAAATGGACATAGAAGGAAAACGGTTCCTGAAACTGAAATGACGTGCGATTACAATGGATTTAAAGGACCATCATTTGGTGATGCTTAACAGACACCTTGATAACCCTGAGTAACGTAATCAGAAGCTAATTACGGATATCCGCTGTCCATCACTTAATGGGCAACAGAACAACAGACTTGCCTCGCCCAAAACGAAATTGCAAATCCTCCACCATATCGGAACTTGAGGACATGTTGAGTCCAGTGCATCCAAGCACGGGGAGAAGTCAGTCAGACAAAACAGACCCCGACCATAATCAGTACAAACACTGTCTGCCGTATCTGATCTTTATCTGCCTCCTGCTTCTGGGAGTTCAACTCGCTATGCAATAACCCGCCGGTTCTCTTATCTGTGACCCACCTGAAGGTTGCCAGGCGCTGGTGCATCTTTCATGAGAGCGAACATGTGAAGAATATCTATTTATTAAGGCGCATGCAGTGGAAAAGGAAACACATTTTTATACTTCAGCATGAAGAATTTAGGACTTTTGTTACAATTGAAGTCGTATTTAGAATAGGCGACCACTTGGTTATTTTGTCTACTGGAAGATAAAATGCAAAGGGAAAAACATTTGAACTAATTAAGTGTTTAGCATATTTGGAATGACTGGCAGTGGGCATCAGTACTATTCCCTTTAAAAGCAAATGCAAAATGCATTAAATAATGCATTTTTCACAATACAAATATAACTTGCATTTGTATTTTGCTTCGCTGCTCTCTAGGGAGCCTTTTCAATCCTAAAACAGGGTAACATGTGTAATGCCAAATGTTAATTCCATTTGACTGATTCAATTTCTACGGATGAGTTCACAGCGTCTGCCATATGGCTTTGTTTGCCCAGTGAAGCGCTCTCTCTTACTGTAATATATACAAAACTTCATATCGACAGATGAAACAACGCCAGCAAATTAGTATCATCTGGAAGACATGTCCCGAACAATTCCATCAGGAAAATAAAGTCTTTCCAAAGGAAGACTGAACAGCTGTTCACATTCAGAAATATAAGCATGAGCACAAAACACAAACTTAAAACCCACATACTACTGTGTAGTATGGTGACATACTACTCAATAAGGGACAATGAGAAGGAAGCATCTTTGAGATGACTCAGTTTATTCTGCTGATACAATATAATAGCAGAGTCAAATAAGTGAACCTCGAGCCTCGAGAGTGAACACTAAATCCAAATGTGTGTGTTCCTAGCATGTTGTTCCTCGGGTTAGCACCCTGCCTTAAAGGGGAAGCTTCTCCCTCCTCTTGTGAGCTGATGCTGTCTGTCTGTCTGTCTGTATGTCTGTCTGTCTGTCTGTCTGTCTGTCTGTCTGTCTGTCTGTCTGTCTGTCTGTCTGTCTGTCTGTCTGTCTGTATGTCTCTCTGTCTGTCTGTCTGTATGTCTCTCTGTCTGTCTGTCTGTCTGTCTGTCTGTCTGTCTGTCTGTCTGTCTGTCTGTCTGTCTGTCTGTCTGTCTGTATGTCTCTCTGTCTGTCTGTCTGTCTGTCTCTGTCTGTCTGTCTGTCTGTATGTCTGTCTGTCTGTCTGTCTGTCTGTATGTCTGTCTGTCTGTCTGTCTGTCTGTATGTCTGTCTCTCTGTCTGTCTGTCTGTATGTCTCTCTGTCTGTATGTCTCTCTGTCTGTCTGTCTGTCTGTCTGTCTGTCTGTCTGTCTGTCTGTCTGTCTCTCTGTCTGTCTGTCTGTCTGTCTGTCTGTCTGTCTGTCTGTATGTCTCTCTGTCTGTCTGTCTGTCTGTCTGTCTGTCTGTCTCTCTGTCTGTCTGTCTGTCTGTCTGTCTGTCTGTCTGTCTGTCTGTCTGTCTGTCTGTCTGTCTGTCTGTCTGTATGTCTCTCTGTCCGTCTGTCTCTGACAATGGCTGTCTTTGGGGGAAAACCTTCCAGAGTTCCATTTGGTTTTAATGGATACTATCTCCTCATGAGTAGACATGGGTGAAAAAGCCTGATGGGCTCTTAGTGTTGGGCTCTTGGCCTGATGGCCCAACTACCACAGTCTGTTCTATGTCCCCTTGTCCTCTGGAGGACCTCTGGGTCCACAGAAACATGTCCATATATAATCATCCTATATCATCAGGTACTAACCTAGTTAGCTTAGATGATGAAGGACCATTTACTTCCACACTAGCAGGCTATTCAATTGACACATGACTAAAATAATAAGACAATATGACTTTACTTAAGAAATGCATTTCTTATCATTTGAGAGAGGAGAGGTTTAAGACTTTACTTGTGAATCCTCTGTTTGACACGGTATTCACAAAGTCAGGAGATGGAAAGCCACCGCTGGACATGGAGTGTTCATCAGCCATCCACAGAGCATGGCTGAGTCTCGGGCTCCAGACGACGGAACATCCAAGCGAAG
>CM051012.1:28596561-28609061 GCA_027704905.1 Muraenolepis orangiensis | reverse complement strand
TTCTGGCGTGGCTACTAAACAATACATGATCATCTGAGAGAGAATGAGGGAATGGGAATTCTAGAGAATGTGCATTCTGTAAGATTAAGAGGCTATTCTCTACTTAGGGCATTCTAGAGATGATGACTATAGCTATATCGGTGCGACCTAATGGAGCACATTAAGCGCATTCAGGTCACCGACATTGTTCTATCGTGAGCCGACTATCTCACAAGATAACTGCCTAAAACACAGTAGTGACTAGAAGAAGGTGTTTTTTAAAAGAAAGAGATTCTGCTGGAGGCCAAGGTGCAGACCGAGGGCTGGGGTAGGGGGGGGGAGGGAGGAGAGGGGGGAGAGGGAGAGAGGGAGAGAGGGGGGAGAGGGGGGAGAGAGGGGGGAGAGGGGTGGTGATGAAATCATTTCAAATAAGGATCTCACTCAAACGAGGAAGGGAGAGGAAGAGCAGGGGAGACGTGGCAGGGTGATGGATGATGATGATTACGTGTTGAGTCTACTCTCTGCTATTTGTAGCATCCTCATCACCTGCATCAGCTTCCCCTCTGGATGACTCTATAGGTTACCTATAATGATCTGACACCACTGCCTTATGGAATCTGGTTGTGAGTACCCATGAATATCCATGATGTATCTGAGGCTATATAGAATTGTAGGTGATTGAGTGATGTCCTTGTGTTATACTACATATGTTGACAATATGAATGCAATACATAAAAGTATTAATATTTACCCAAAATGTATATATAAAACAATGTGGATTTAATATGTGATTCATTTATATATGATATGATTATATATGGTATTTATGAGACGGTTGTGTGGTTAATGCTCTTGTTTCATGTGTACTGGCAGCATTTCTGCGCTGATAAATATACATCGCAATTAATGGGTAAGACAAATATGACAAATGACAGGAATTAGCTGTATGTTCTCACAGGTAGGCTTTTTAGTTTGGCGGTAGTAGCTCAGTCTGTTGGGACTTGGCTTGGGAACCGGAAGGTCGCCGGTTCAAGTCCCTGAAACACCTGGGCACTGCCGAGGTGTACTTGAGCAAGGCACCAGACCCCTACACTGCTCCCCGGGCATCAATAGCTGCCAATGCTCCTCATACTAGGATGGGTTAAATGCAGAGGACCACATTTGTGTGTGTGTGTGTGTGTGTGTGTGTGTGTGTGTGTGTGTGTGTGTGTGTGTGTGTGTGTGTGTGTGTGTGTGTGTGTGTGTGTGTGTGTGTGTGTGTGTGTGTGTGTGTGTGTGTGTGTGTGTGTGTGTGTGTGTGTGTGTGTGTGTGTGTGTGTGTGTGTGTGTGTGTGTGTGTGTGTGTGTGTGTGTGTGTGTGTGTGTGTGTCCAATAAAAAGGATTAGATGTAACTTTACACGTTTTTTCAGCCAATTAACTATTACTTTATTCAACATGATCATATTTCCCTTTATGGATTAGATAAGTTCATTAAACGCAAAAAAAACTAAAAAACAGTTGATAGAAAGTGATAAAAGAGGCCCATTAAATTGTTAGTGTACGCAATCATCATTCTTGACACCACTTGGCTGACTGCCTGAATGCAGCTGTTCTCAATGAAGTGTGAAACTGTGGAGTGGATGATGTTGATGATGACGGAGGAGGGGAACCAGAAGATGAGTTTGAATACTAACACTTTTTGATTGATTTTGCTTAGTGGCCGCATGGTTGCAATAGTAATCACGCATTCATTTCATTGGCATTGTCTCGAGAAATACAAGTCATAATGATGAGAGCAGCAGATATTCTCAAACATGTACCCATGTTGCTCATGCCTAATGGTCCCAATCAACAGTATGCAATTGATTAGGCCTATTCCATTGATTAGGTCTGTTCGATTGATTAGGCCTGGTTCCAGCAAAACATGAATGTTCCTCAATGTACGACGGCTAAGGGTCTCAGAGCAGAGGCTGAGCTCCACACACAGACACAGCATCAGCTGCTGTACACGGACAGCCTTCAACAACTGTAGTTTCAAACCGAACAGCAGTATTTTTTGCCATTTGTTGTAGTGTCTGTTCACCTCTCCATCCCTAAATGCTTTGGTAACACTTTGCAATAAGGGAACAAGAGTTAACCATTAATGTAGTAACTGTTAGTTTGTTAACGGTTGACTAATGGTCTAGTTATCATTTCTTAATGGTGTTCATGTTTCTTAATGGTGTTCATGTTAAATAAGGTATTATTTAATAGGGTTAGGGCTTACCCAAACCTAACCCACTAGCCCTAACCATAAACCTAACCCCTTCACTAATGCTATGTATAAATTATTAGTCTTGCATTCACTAATGTTCATTAATGGTTCATTAATGACGCCCAACAATTTAATTGTCAGGATTGTCAGGATTTTGATTGTCATCAAAACAATAACAATGAAAAACGTCAAACAAACCTCCTGTGACAGTCCTCACACCGATTAACCTTCTCAGTCCCCTGTTCCAAAACAAACATTTTCCATTCTATCCCTCTGAACCACAGGGCCAATAATTCACACTGCGCTGAAAGCCCGAGGTACAACATGTCGTCGTCAACGTGTCTGTAACCCTGACACACAACAACACAGCAACCTCCGCCAGGGGAGGGCCAACCGCAGCCCCAGAGCTGCTGTGTGGCTTGTGATTGGCCCTCCTCCAACAGCAAGGGAATGGGGGGAGCGACACGCGTGTCAGAAGCCATTGCTCCGCCAAGCACATTCCTTTACTCCACACGGGGGATGCCGGTCGTCTGACAAAATGTCAAGTGTCAATTTCAGACGAGACCTTAAGTGTAGTGGTTTCTAAAGAAACAAAAACAAAACGTATTTAATTCAAAAAAGAAAAAATACAAATATATATATATATATATATATATATATATATATATATATAGCAATATATATAATGACATAATGATCCAGATACAACTCTCTCTCTCAACTTGTGTTGTATTGGTGTTCCTCTGATTATTTGAGCATAAATGAGAAGTTATTGAACTCCACGGAGCCAGAGGGCCCTGCCAGAGGGCAAACCATCATTAGTTGACTCGTAAAGATGATTGGGGCGGCTGTGATGTGGGTGTGCTACCACCGTCCCCTGGAACCATGAATGATCCACCCACAGTCCACCCTGATCACCTGAACTGGGACTTAGTACATCCTCAGTCCTCTTTGCGTTCTTTCTGGGGTGAAAGGTTTGTGTTTTTTTAATAGAGCTGTATTTAGGACGGAATTTATTTAGAACGGAATGGCTCAATGACTCATATAATTGTCTTGTAAACACAAAACATCATAGCAGGGCCTCGGCAATAGGAACGCATGTTTTACCATTTGAATTGAATTGCATAATGTTGTAACATGATATTAAATCATTTGGAGACATCTTCTTCCCCTTTTACTCCTAAAGTAGGCTTTTCATTATCACACACACTATATACTGTATATATATATATATATATATAAACGGTATATATATATATATATATAAGGGAAGAATAGGCCAATATGTGACAATAAACACATCTCTGGCTGTCCAATTATTGTGTCACTTTAATCAATAGCTCCGTTGGGGGTCTTGTGACAGAACAGAGACTGATGCTGTTTTTTAGTGGGGGAGGATTTACAAGCCAGCAGCCCTATTAGCCACCCTGCCAGCAGCATATTTCAACAAAAATGCCACAAAAGTGTCAATTGAATTATGACCTCTGGTTGCTTCCATTTCATTTTTGATAATATATTTTTTATTATTTTTGGAGATAAATCAAATTTTTTGGCTTTATTGGATAAATAGTGCTGAGATGGCAGCAAACAGGAAATGGCGCCCGCCTTTCCACGGCGCTCATACTGTTGTTATAAGATTCAGATGTTTCAACAAACAGACTCAACCTCGGCCCTGTGTGTTCACTCTTTGACGGGCATGGCCACAGCTATTAGGCTGTGGGACTTTTGTCTACATCCTTCGTTCTTCAGATTTAGATTCCGATTAGTTTTTTTGGTCAAATACATTATTTGTATAAATTTGTATAAAATTTGTATAAAAAAGATATCATTTGGACTACAGATTTCCGATGACCTGGCGTGGACCCGCAACACGGAGGTCATGCTGAAGAAGGCCCACCAGCCTCTATGCTCTGCGGTGCCTCAGAATAGGCCAGAGGTGGCTAGTGAACTTCTACCGTGGCCCCGTAGAGAGCGTCCTGACGAGTGGCGTCACCGTGTGGTACGACAACACCACTGCACAGGACAAGGAAGCCATCCAGAAGGTCGTGAGGACGGCAGAGAAGATCATCGGGTGTGCACTTCCATGCATTGAGGAGATCTTTAGGACTAGATGTCGGAAGAAGGCCATGTCCATCATAAAGGACTGAAACCACCCTGGGCTCCATCTCTTCTCCCCCCTACCGTCTGGTCGCCGGTTCCTCAGTATCCGTACAGCAAGGACTACCAGGTTTAAGGATAGTGTTTATCCCCAGGCAGTGACCTACTGAACTGCTACTTTCCCTTTCATAATGACATAATGTCATTAACATTACTCTGTCATACTTTACTAGACTTTCTGGACTCACAGTTACTGCACTGTACTGCACTGTATTCATGATACTGCTGCACTACTGGCACTTTAAATGCTTTTAAAGATTTTTGTAAAAGAAAAAAAAATGTACATATCATTTAAGTCACTTTGCTGCTCTTTTTTTTAAATGTATTATACATATTATTTTAATTTTTATGGTGTTGTTTTGGATATTTATACTGTGGGAGGGAATGGGGAGTAAGCATTCCTATGTACAAAAATCTTGTATCTTGTATCTTGTATCTTGTATCTTGTATCTAGATACAGCGTACAATGTACAGTGAAATGGTATAATATTATATATTATATAAACTATACTATAGATGTTGTTTATATATCACATGTATAATAAGGTACAGTGTACAATGTACAGTGGAAAGTTATCGCCAGCTCCAAAGATGTGCATAAAATGACTGAATATACAGGTTACTAAAATAATAAAAAATTACAAAATTGACAAAATATCTGGTTTGAAACAAACAAAAAGAAAAGTGTGTCTGTTTCAAAGCCAAGGAGCGTCTCCTTTCAACCTCCCGCCTGCATTTGTAACTTCACTTGAAAAGGTTTGCAGGCAGAGAGCTCCATTGATTCAGCGTCCGGCGTTATTTAAGAATCCCCCAGGCTGGCCGCTACCTCTCGGAATCCGGGACGCCGGCAGACTGTTAAGCAGGCACGCGCTCCTCGTCCTCCGCCACTCATTTGGAGCTGTTTGCCATCGATATCGATTACCTCTTGATACTCCCACCATCCGGGGCCTGTCTCTGAAGCTCCCCCACTGTAAGTCGTTTGTCAACCACATGCCAATTACGCGGTGGAGCGGGAGAGAGACAGGCTGTCACCAACGGAAGGACGGAAGGGCTTTGTAAAAAGTTTGCAGATGAAATGTGGTTGGCTGGCTATTCTTATGCTCCGAGCGACACTAACGGGGTGTGCTAATGTGCTAATGTATGACTATAATATCCTCGTCAAGGGTAGATGTGTGCATGGGAATGCTGACATAGACATATATGTAACTGTAAGAATATTATCGTCTGCAAAATATGCAGAGGACGGGGGAGAGGCAGCGCACTGACCGTGACAAGCAACCGTCTGTAGCTAGCCTCCCCTGGAAGGAGCCACACCTCTGCCTGCCAGCACGGCAGCCCGAGGAGGTGGAGGGGGGGTGATGCCTTGTCAACCTGGTGGTGGGCAGCCCTACAGAGGGCTGTTCCCGGCCATGCTAGGAGCTAGCTGTCTAGCATCCTCTCAGCCCATCCAGACAACCCGGCCTGGAACAGCGACACCCTTTACCAGACGAGGTAAGCAGCCCCAGGTCTGTGGAGTGTATGTGTGGTCTGTGGCCTGCTGAAGCAGCCTCACCTGGTCACAGGTTAAACCAGCCTTCACCACACACACTCACTTTACATTCATCGACGATATGTGTCCTGGTGTTCGGAGGAGCCCTGAAAAGCCACTCAGGTGGCCTCCGCGGTATAGTACATTTCTAAAACATGTTCTTAAATGTATGTGTCTACTCAATCTCAGACCG
Source organism: Muraenolepis orangiensis (assembly GCA_027704905.1). Lineage (NCBI taxonomy): Eukaryota > Metazoa > Chordata > Actinopteri > Gadiformes > Muraenolepididae > Muraenolepis > Muraenolepis orangiensis. Next base: position 28,602,970 of record CM051012.1, on the reverse strand, counting down.
CGGGACAGTTATTGTCCGACAAAGCACACATAAAGACATTTTCAAGGTGAAATGAAATTATCTGCAAACCTTTTAATTGAATCTGCCATTGCCCTTGACCTGGTGGTTCACTGCACTCCAACAAGAACATCTCCAATGAACTCCCTACACACACACACACACACACACACACACACACACACACACACACACACACACACACACACACACACACACACACACACACACATTGAGCCCTGAGTGCTACATTTACAGAGATGCTAAATGGCGTGGCTTGATATGCGCCAAAAAACAGGAATTTTGCGAAGGAGCTCTGAAATGCCGCTTTCTGCTTTCAGCGTTCTTGAACAAACCAAGCAGATCCCGGCATGACTCAACAACAAAGAAACAACATCCTTACCCCCCCCCCCTCCCCTCTTTAACCCGCAAAAGAAATAACAGCACCCCATTCATCACGTCCACAAACCTATCAGATACAGGCCTCGTTTGTCAAGCCTTATTTCACCCCGAGATGTGCTCCTCCGAAATTAAATACACTGCCTTGTCTCTATCAAAAACAGAGAGAGAGGCACAGCCAGTATGGGAAACACGCAGACCTTGAAGTACGTGCAATTATGATCCTAGAAAGCAATTATTAGCACAATTTAGTCTGATGAGCTATTAACATATGTCAATGAAGATGATTGCCGCCATACGGAAAAAACCCGGTGCTCCTTCACCACCTGCTGAATGCTCTTATTATCATCACTAACCCCCCCCCTCACAGGCAGCTCACCAGCTCCACATCTCAAGTGTCTTCATTATTTTTAGAACAGGTAAGATATCATTTCAACACAAACCGACGCTTTTTTAAAACCACTTTTCACTGTTACATCCGCTAGCCAGCTGGATTTTGTTTTGATTTAGTTGAAGTGGGCGTTTGATAGTTCCTCGCTATGATTAGGGCAGTGGTTCCCAAACTGAGGGGCGTGCTCCCTAGGGAGGGCTCGGAGGGGGGGGCGAGGGAACCACAGTTGGGGAACCACTGCCCTAATCATAGCGAGGAACTATCAAACGCCCACATAAACAAAAAAATCCAGCAGCGAGTCTAAATATAAATGCGATCGAAAAAAGGTGACTTGTTCCTATTTAGATGTGCCGTTGCAGTGCTGTATAAAGGACAGACCATGTTTTAAATACATTCTATAGGAGTGTGCAAGCAAAGGATGTGTCTGAGACCGTCTATGTGGGTGCATGGAGGTTGGGGGGGGGGGGGGGCCTGGAGAAAGGGTTTGTGAACCACTGGGCGAGTAGGGAATGGTAGAACAAAGTCATTGAACTGGATATGTGGGGTGGGGAGTGTGGCGTACCGGGTACTATGAGGGGGTGTGTGTGTGTGACTGTGGTTGAAAATAATGAGGCCATTTTGTGTGGACGGACGATCTCTCACAGGAGGACGCGTGTGGATGATGAACGGTGACATGAACAAGGTGGGGGGGGGGGGCGCATGTCAAACCAACATGAGAGATAGGTGAAGTATTTGTCCTGAGAAAACAAGCGCTCCGTTTTTTATCGGAGATGAAAAACGAAACATCGGAGGGACCGAAAGTACGAAGGCTAGTCGTCGGAGAAACACACCATAATGACAATAACCTCTGATTAATTTGGCTGGATAGCTTTATAACACAGAATGGGGGAGTAATTGAAAATGGATCTCTTTACTTTATATATAATGGAATACTTTATAGGATAGTCTTTTTTGGTTTATTTTCCGAGATCCCATTTTGGTACTTTGGTACGAGCACAGAACACGTCTGTACATGTCTCTACACCCCATTGTCTGTTCCATTTCATCTCTTCTTCTTCTTCTTCTTCTTCTTCTTCTTCTTCTTCTTCTTCTTCTTCTTCTTCTTCTTCTTCTTCTTCTTCTTCTTCTTCTTCTTCTTCTTCTTCTTCTTCTTCTTCTTCTTCTCCTCCTCCTCCTCCTCCTTCTCTCCTCCTTCTTCTTCTTCTTCTTCTTCCTCTTCTTCTTCACACTGAATATATCAATTCACTGATTGCCTCATTCATTCATTTATTGATTTCTTCATGCGCATATTTTACCATACCTGAGTGTGTGAGGCGGAATTGCTTAATCAGAAAGATCGGAAACACTTCACAGATTATGGAGCAAAAGAAAACACCCAAAAAACAAAAATTACATTCCCTAGCAATTATGAAATGAGTTGTTATCTTCACAGAGGTAATGATGTAAACATGAGACAAATATTATTCCACCCTGCGTAGCCTTGTGAAAGGTCAAGTAGCCCGTCCTGTGGATTTTATTGACTCTGGCAGACGGGATAATTAATTAGAGACGCGTTGAGTCGTTTTGACAATTATGAATTCCAACTGCGGAGCGGCGAACTGCCGGGGATATTGTGTTACGGAGATATTAATTTAGATTACGATTCGCACGCTAATACAACAGTTCGGTACATAAATGAGTTGCGTTCACAAGGTCAGGTTATACACATTTTTCATGCACACGTACGCCAACAAAAAAAAGCCCAAGCTGCAATTCCCCGAGGCTGAGAACAACGAACCCATAGAACTACCCTATAGAAGAGAGGAATCAAATGAAGCCTGACAAAAATTCATAGAAAATCACTAAAGTTCCCACTGACGGTAGAAGTCTACCGCCGCCTTGTCTCCTCATCAGCCCTCACATTTAGCTTTGGATGTCTCCATTTTTCTAAGCAATTTTCTTGCATAATTTTCCATTATTCTCTGCGCTGCAAGAGAATAGCCTGCATTAAAATTGTAATGTTTTATAGCTTGGAAGGAGCTTGTAATAGCCTTTTAATGCTCCATCATTTGTAATTTGTAATACAATCAAATACATCCTTAAAAAAAAGTAAAGTAAGTAAGAAAGAAAAAACTTTGAAAGACAACAGAAAACAGAGTTAACTCCGAAGCGATCAGCGTGTTAAGAGGCTGGCATCTCCGCAGGGAGGCAGCGAGGTAATGAGGGGTGAACCTGATTGTCCAAGAAAGAAGACTGCTGCGCCATCGATCCACTAAAAACACATCACCCACCCCCACCCCCACCACCAACCACCACCAACCACCACCACCACCACCAACCACCACCCCCACCACCAACCACCACCACCACCACCAACCACCACCACCACCACCAACCACCACCACCCCCACCACCACCACCAACCACCGCCAACCACCACCAACCACCACCAACCACCACCCACCCCCAGCACCACCACCATCAACAACCACCACCAACCACCACCAACCACCATCCACCCCCAGCACCACCACCATCAACAACCACCACCAACCACCACCACACCACCACCAACCACCACCACCCCCACCACCACCACCCCCACCACCACCACCACCAACCACCCCCACCACCACCACCAACCACCAACCACCACCACCACCACCCCCCCACCACCACCACCACCACCACCACCCCAACCACCACCACACCACCACCACCCCCACCACCACCACCCCCACCCCCACCACCACCCACCACCACCACCACCAACCACCACCACCACCCCCACCCCCCACCACCACCCCCACCACCACCACCACCACCACCACCCCCACCACCACCACCACCACCACCACCACCACCCCCACCACCACCACCCCCACCACCACCACCACCACCACCAACCACACCACCACCCCCACCACCACCACCAACCACCACCAACCACCACCACCACCAACCACCACCCCCACCACCAACCACCACCAACCACCACCAACCACCCCCACCACCACCACCAACCACCACCACCACCAACCACCGCCAACCACCACCAACCACCACCACCCCCACCACCACCACCCCCACCACCACCACCAACACCAACCACCCCCACCACCACCACCAACCACCAACCACCACCACCACCAACCACCGCCAACCACCACCAACCACCACCACCCCCACCACCACCTCCACCCCCACCACCAACCACCACCACCACCACCAACCACCACCACCACCCCCCATCCCCACCACCAACCACCACCACCACCACCACCCACCCACCACCACCCACCACCACCCCCACCACCCCAACCACCCCCACCACCACCACCCCCACCACCACCCCCACCACCACCACCACCACCACCACCCACCACCACCCCCACCACCACCACCACACCACCCCCACCACCACCAACCACCACCAACCACCACCCACCCCCAGCACCACCACCATCAACAACCACCACCAACCACCACCAACCACCACCCACCCCCACCACCACCACCATCAACAACCACCACCAACCACCACCAACCACCACCACCCCCACCACCACCACCACCACCAACCACCACCACCCACCCACCACCACCACCAACCACCACCAACCACCCCCACCACCACCCACCACCAACCACCGCCAACCACCACCAACCACCACCACCCCCACCACCACCCCCACCCCCACCACCACACCACCACCACCACCACCAACCACCACCACCACCCCCACCCCCACCACCAACCACCACCACCACCAACCACCACCACCCCCACCACCACCACCACCAACCACCGCCAACCACCCCCACCACCACCAACCACAACCAACCACCCCCACCACCACCACCAACCAACACCACCACCAACCACCACCCACCCCCAGCACCACCACCATCAACAACCACCACCAACCACCACCCACCCCCACCACCACCACCATCATCAACAACCGCCCCCACCCACCCCCACCACCACCACCAACCACCACCCCCACCACCAACCACCACCCACCCCCACCACCACCATCATCAACAACCACCCCCACCCACCCCCACCACCACCACCAACCACCACCCCCACCCACCCCCACCCCCACCACCAACCACCACCACCACCACCAACCACCACCACCAACCACCACCAACCACCCCCACCACCACCACCAACCACCACCACCAACCACCGCCAACCACCACCAACCACCACCAACCACCACCCACCCCCAGCACCACCACCATCAACAACCACCACCAACCACCACCCACCACCACCATCATCAACAACCACCCCCACCCACCCCCACCACCACCACCAACCACCACCCCCACCACCAACCACCACCCACCCCCACCACCACCACCATCATCATCATGTGTCATGTGTCATGTGTGTGTGTGTGTGTGTGTGTGTGTGTGTGTGTGTGTGTGTGTGTGTGTGTGTGTGTGTGTGAGAGAGTGTGTGTGTGTGTGTATGTGTGTGTGTGTGTGTGTGTGTGTGTGTGTGTGTGTGTGTGTGTGTGTGTGTGTGTGTGTGTGTGTGTGTGTGTGTGTGTGTGTGTGTGTGTGTGTGTGTGTGTGTGTGTGTGTGTGTGTGTGTGTGTGTGTGTGTGTGTGTGTGTGTGTGTGTGTGTGTGTGTGTGTGTGTGTGTCAGTATCCCAGCCGTGAAGGAGACGGGTGGAGGGACGTGAGGAGGAGAGAAGACCACCGTCGTCCTGGATAATTAACCCCAGGGGACAATGGTGACGCTCAGCAGGGGTCAGCCGGGGAGGCAGCTGCTGGGCGCTGACGTCACTTCTAACTCCTCACTCCTCACTTCTTAGTTCTGACTCCTTAGTCCTCACTCCTCACTCCTTAATACCCACTCATCACCCCTCGCTCCTCACTCCTCGCTCCTCACTACATGTGTTTTGTATGGTGTTTAAGAAGAGTCACACTGCGGGAGGGAATGGGGAATAAGCATTCCATTGGACTTGTTGCATATGGCAAAACAAAATCTGGAATCTTGAATCTTCCTCACTCCTCTCTCCTCACTCCTTACTCCTTACTCCTTACTCCTTACTCCTTACTCCTTACTCCTTACTCCTTACTCCTCACTCCTCACTCCTTACTCCTTACTCCTCACTCCTCACTCCTCACTCACTCCTTACTCCTTACTCCTCACTCCTCACTTCTCACTCCTCACTCCTCACTCCTCACTCCTCACTCCTTACTCCTTACTCCTCACTCCTTACTCCTCACTCCTCACTCCTTACTCCTCACTCCTCACTCCTCACTCCTCACTCCTCACTCCTCACTCCTCACTCCTCACTCCTCACTCCTCACTCCTCACTCCTTACTCCTCACTCCTTACTCCTCACTCCTCACTCCTCACTCCTTACTCCTTACTCCTTACTCCTTTCTCCTTACTCCTTACTCCTCACTCCTTACTCCTCACTCCTCACTCCTTACTCCTTACTCCTTACTCCTTACTCCTCACTCCTGACTTCTTACTGTTACTCTTTACTCTAAGATGTGCTGGTACTGCAATGCATCAGATTCCATTGTGGGGATTAAGTACGTTTACACGTTTGACAGCTGTCACTCAGAGCTGGACGTTGACAGACAGTCTTAGTTTAAAGAGTTATGCT
>CM051012.1:28571561-28594061 GCA_027704905.1 Muraenolepis orangiensis | reverse complement strand
AATTGTTAAAAGGATGGATTGTTTTATTAATATTATACCTATTCACATGCTAAACGAACAAACGTATTGCTAAATACGTTATTTTATTTCGCACAGAGACCCATGTGGACGCACTAAATAAGAGGCAAAACAACACAATACGGACAATCCTAAGATCCCAAATGTAGCCTACTTATTGAACTTATTGGTTTAACTAGCCGTTTTTTAAATATCTAATGTTTACATGTGTGAAATGTTTGATAGGCTCTTAGGAGTTAAGAGTAAGAATCAAATATATTTCAAAAGGTTAACTGAGGGCCTCAGTGCCAGCGTCACTTTATTGTTCTTTATTGTGTATAAATATCTGATAGTAAATAAATATGTGATTGTATATTGTTGTATATAGCATAGTATATAGTAGGTAGTGTTGTTTATAGTATAGCACTGTATAGCACTGCATAGTTGAATATAGTTAAGTATAGTATTGTTGTTGAAATTCAGAATGCGGGAGTGGGGGGGCCCCCACTCCCCCATCAGCCTGGACGGGATACCGGGGCCCCCACTCCCCCATCAGCCTGGACGGGATACCGGGGCCCCCACTCCCCCATCAGCCTGGACGGGACAAAAAAATACATTTTGAATCTTGCCGTCCGATGTGTTCTCCCTGATCCCGGACGTCTGGAGCCTCGGGTCCCTCAGGAGGGCGAAGCTTCTGCCAAACGTGTGCGTTCAGCGCCCGAAAAAAAGGCTTTTTATATGCGCAAATGCAAGATACAACGTGTTGACTTGAAGTACACTGAAGTCAGACTCAGACAGTACGACAGGCTGGGTAGTAGTGTGTGAACCTCAATACATGTGATGCATCTATTAGGTTTTCGCTTCCGCACGGAATTACGCGCTTTGCGTGAAATAAGCTTGACACACAATGCAGTTATTTTAAGCTCAGCTATGGATATTTTCAACAGGGACATGGACATATTGGACATATTGGCTTTATATTCATAAATCAATTTGAAGTGAAACACACGACACGGTATCGTACAGCCCAAACAGAAACAATATGGGCCATGATCTACAAGATACAAGATACAAGATATTGTATTTGCCATTTGTAACAAGTACATAGAAACGCTTACTCCCCATTCCTTCCCACAGTATAAATCTTCAAAACAACAGCATCAAAATAAAAATAAAATATACAATAAAAATAAACAAAAAAAGATAAGCAAAGTGACTTAAATGATATGTGTTGAATGTACATATCTTTTAGGTTTCGTTTACAAACAACTTTTAAAGCATTTAAAGTGCCAGTAGTCCAGCAGCATCATGAATACAGTTCAGTACAGTGCAGTAACTGTGATGAGCCCAGAAAGTCCAGCAAAGTATGTAAGTGTAATGTTAATGACAATGTTATGAAAGTGAAAGTGGCAGCACTCCTAGCAGTTCAGTAGGCGCACTGCATGTGGATAAAAAACATCCTTAAACCTGGTAGTCCTTGCTGCGCAACCGGCGACCAGACGGTAGGGGGGAGAAGAGATGGAGCCCAGGGTGGTTGCAGTCCTTTATGATGGACATGGCCTTCATCTGGTCCAAAAGATGCATGGAAGTGCACACCCGATGATCACGACCCTCTGGATGGTCCTTTCTTGTCCTGTTCAGTGGTGTTGCCGCGACGGAACTCCGTCTGGGCCGGCTGCCTTCCCTTCACCCTCCTGAAGGTTCTGCGGACCTCGGACTCGGACAGTTAGACAGTAGAACGTAGTCCTCTGGGTGTTGGTCGGCTCATGGTCCCTTTCAAAGCGAGCAAGATAGATTCAAGATTCAAGATTTTTATTTGCAATGTGTAACAATGTACAATGGAATGCTTATTCCCCATTCACTCCCGCAGTATGAATTTCAACTGCAATACTATACTATGCAATAATATACTATTCTATAAACAACATATACTATCTACTGTATACTATAAAAAACACTATACTATATCTAAATACAAAAAGAACAATAGAGTATCTGAACTAAAACTATCAATTAGCTTTGGTTCAAGATTTTAACTGATAATAAGTTTAATTATATGGTAGCGCTTGAAGATATCTAGAGACTTTGTAAGGTTTGTTTGTTTGTAAACGACAGAGGGAAAGTTAGACGGGCGGCTCTGTATAGTGAGTAGGTTTGGACGTAGGAGGAAATGATGAAAACAAGGTTTCCTCAGTCAGCAGCAGATCCCAATTAGCTCTGTGGGGACTATAGGGAGTACGGATGCATAATTAATATCAACAGAGCAGAATGTAAAATATGTCCCTGAGCAGCATCACTTTGGAGGTGAAGCTTACGCATATACTTTCACAAAACTTTACTCTGGGAAAACTTTGACACGCGTCCTTATACACGATACATATACATACAGTAAGTGTCTAGATCTCAAATCTATACATCTATAGCTGATTGAATTGATTGTCTTGCGTTTCCTTTTCACTAGTTTTAACTTATTTTGTAGCATCACAAAAAGATGTATTTGATATGCTGTATTTGGAATGCAATCTCATTATTGAAGCTTTTGGATGTCAACTGTTTCAAATGACCAACTCGACTTTTTATAGAAATTACAACGGTTATGAGAAGTGGGTTAGGGTAAGGATTTGATAGATCTGTAAACGTCAGGGAGCGAAACATGAAGCAGAGTATCATCTCCATATTATTAACAACAAACCATAACCGCATCGGGAATTAACCTTGCAGGATTCAAGATTATAATTCAGAAAGTCCTTCATTTTAATATAGAATACAACAACCAAACCTATGCGTTAAACTGTATTATATATTCCAGTCATATGGTGACTTTATTATTACAATAGAATTTTGTGAAATGTACGTAAATATTTGACCAAATACATTCAGATAACTGTATATGTACTGGTGTTGCAACACAATAAGACAGCAACACAGCATCAAGAGAGAGACAGAGTGAGACTGAGAGTGAGACCGAGAGAGAGAGAGAGAGAGAGAGAGAGAGAGAGAGAGAGAGAGAGAGAGGAGAGAGAGAGAGAGAGAGAGAGAGAGAGAGAGAGAGAGAGAGGTTCATCCACAGCTAAGTGCCTCATTGACATATTGACACATAAAAATATTTCTACAACAGGGGGCAAAAAAATACTGGGGCTATATATATATATATATATATATATATATATATAGCCCCATCCCTGCACATCTTCCCCTATACCCCTTCTAAAATCATAAAGAACTGTTCAAAGTCTGAAGGGTACATTTGAAATAGCTTTTTACCAGCTCTCTGGTCAAGCTGCGAGTCGCCTGAAATGAATGATATTTTGGTCGAACGTTCCCCTCGTCCAATGTCAAAAGCCCGAAGCAGTCCGAAGCCCCCCCGTCTCCTGTACCATGCTTGATTTACCCATGCTCTAATGAAGCATAGAGGGCTGCTAACACCAGAGGCCTTCATAGACTCTCTGACTGGAATCAAGCCAGCTGGGGATATTGACATGATGGAAAAACGGTGGCTGTTAAGGGGTCGTCAGCCACAGATGAAAACAGTTTTTGGCATTTGTTGTGTGTGTGTGTGTGTGTGTGTGGGGGGGGGGGGTGTTGTCCTATTTCAGAGCACCGATCAATGTTCGCTCACATCAATTTCACATGAGATCCAGGAGAAGCGGAGCGTCCGGTCAGGGTTGCCATGGCCCTCCAAAGCGACGCTTTGTACGCTTAGCCGCTATCGCTCTGAACCTTAGACTGTTCCACCGGCTTAATGGTCCGCTCGAATGCGACGGCGTGTTGGTCTACAGCAGGTTCTCACGCCAGGTGCGCGCCCAGGTTCCAATCTCCGTGTTTCCACTACAGTTCAATGTCCACGTACATCCTCATCCTCCCAGAGCCACGGACGGCCCTGGGGGATACCCATGGCCCGTGGAGAGACACATAATGTGATGTTGAAAAGACGTTTTCGGGACAATTAATTGAGTAAATCAACGGCGATACGCTCTTTATATATTTATAAGTGTTTAATAACACCATTACTCTTGTTGACAGTGCATTTATTGGCTGGGTATAGAACAAATCCACAAAGCAAGTATTAAAAGCACAGAAGCACAGAAAGTACATTGTGGTGTAAATTCCAGGCCGTCGTCTGGTCTCCTGGACAACATGAAGCGTGAGAGAGGTTTCCTCTCCAACTCCATGGAGGTTTGCTTCAGTGAAATAACAAGAAGATCCCTGGGAAGAGGACCAGAGGAGCCACTGAGAGCAAATGTTGAGCTCTTCGCATTAAAATTAATGTGTGTGTGTACAGACCATCGGGCCATACATGATATGTGTAGTTAGTTGGAATCCCTGAACCGTGTCGGAAACTGTGTTAGTTCCCCTCAATGCAATCTTTAAATGACAACAGTATCTCATCACAGCCCTCTCCCCGTTGGGTCATCAGGAGCACACATACGGTGGAGATCAGGTCCCTGGACAACTAACCCCCTTCAGGAACAGGCCAGGTTAAGCGTAGTCTGCTACTAGCACTATGCTCTATCAGAGCTACAATCAGCATGGGGATTTGAACAGGGAAGTCTATCTGGCTCACAGTGTAAGCAGACAGAGAGCATGGAGAGACAGTAGCTTACAGAGAGAGCACCACCACAACCCCCACCACCACCACCATCACCACCAACATCACCACCAGGTACTACCACCACCACCAGGCTCCACCACCACCACCACCCACCACCACCACCACCAGGCTCCACCACCACCACCACCACCACCAGCTCCCCACCACCACCACCACCGGCTCACCACCACCACCCACCCCACCACACCACACCCCCACCACCCCTCCCACCACCCCAGGCTCCCCACCGCTCCACCACCACCCACCACCCACCACCACCACCACCAGCTCACCACCACCACCACCACACCCCCACCACCACCACCATCACCACCAACATCACCACCAGGTACTACCACCACCACCAGGCTCCACCACCACCACCACCACCACCAGGCTTCACCACCACCACCACCACCACCATCTCCACCACCACCACCACCACCACCCACCACCAGCACCACCACCACACGGGTAGGAAGCTGACTCAAAGGCCCCAGCTGGGGGAGGATATGCTGTGTTGTTTTAGTGATGTCTCTCCCCCAGAGTGTGGCTCAAGTAAACAGCAACAGTTTAAATGAATCTGTTTGTGTTGTGGTCATGATGTGCTGTGGATGTGACCACCCACCATCTTGCTATAATTGCCTCTATACTTGTTGTTGTTGTTGTTGTTGTTGTTGTTGTTGTTGTTGTTGTTGTTGTTGTTGTTGTTGTTGTTAAAGCTTTAAACAGGATCAGGTCTCGGCCAAGTCGTACTCACGGCCATTTTTAAAACCTTGTAAGACTCAAACCGAATACAGTTGTTTGTGACTACAGCGCATATTTCCTACAATAATGGAGTTTTTTTGCTGGTCTGAATAATATTGCAATAATATTGTTGCATTGAGGGCAATCAGCATTATTTGAATACAACATTCTGGCAATTTTGTGTTCCTTCTGTTTGGCACCAGAGTGATTTGTTTCCTTAAAATGTTTCGCGCTCTCTCTTTAGCACTCGGTGTGAGGAGTTCCTCGTCGGCTGTCTGCTGACGCGCAGGCTAATTAGTGAACACATATCAACAGATTGCTCATGCAAAATTTACATCCCATCGCTTATTCACTACATATGCTGATTTAATGCAGTCGACAATGGAAATCATGTTGAATTTCACATGCACACACACACAGACACACACACACACACACTGTTATATGCTGATAATAACCATAGCAGACACAGAGTTAGAACGTGCGACTGTCTTTACTGAAGGCTTTTCAGAACAGCTTGTTCACGTTACATTAGTTGTGTTCGTTTCAACTACTGGAGGGACTGAACTTCTTGACCCATCTGGAATGGTCCGAGTATATTTGTGTTGCTTATCAGGTTGATACTAACTGTAACTAGAGTTTTGCAAGTAAGTTGTACTTTAATCATTAGTCTTATTGTTAGTCAAGTGGTCAGGTAGTGCTTAAGTGTTGTGGCCCATTGAAGGTGGTTTCACCCAATCTAGGTCAACTGCCTTGTTAATCGTGTGGGAGGGGCCTGCACTCCTAGCAGACCCTCAGACAATTAGCAACCAGTGTTATTTAGCCACTTCCTGAAAGCGGCAGCTTTGGAGTGGCAGGCAAACAAAGGCAAAATAAGGCTGCAGTCGACTTTTTCAAGTTGGACTTCTTCTCAGGTGGGCATCTTATTGTACTGTAATCCATCATGTGTGGCATTGCGGTAAACATTTCTTTGCGGAGGTCACACAGACGCTGGGTCACATCCAGGCACCGCCGTGACCCCAAAAACCTAATTTACCCTGCTCTGTCTACCCATGTCGAGCTAGTGGTAACTGGGGGGCTTTGGAATTGCCAGTCGGCAGTGCAGAAAACCGATTTAATCTCAGGCTATGCATCCTTGCTCTCCCTGAACTTCCTTGCTCTTACTGAGACTTGGATCAGCCCTGAAAACACTGCCTCGCTTGCAGTTTTGTCAGATGTGTACTCTTTTTCTCACACTCCCGAGTCGCAAGACGTGGCGGTGGTACTGGTCTGTTGATTTTGCACGACGGAAATACTCCCATTTCCATTCCACAGTTCTCCCCCTCATCATTTGCAATTCGCATTTGCAATTTCATGCTGTCACTGTTTTCCAGTCAAGCTCATCATTGCCGATGTTTATCGTCCACCCGGCCCAGCTGGTGACTTCCTGGAGGAGCTTGACATGCTGATCTCCCACTTCCCTGATGATGGTTCCAGCCTCATCCTTCTTGGCGACTTCAACATCTTGACTGAGAAGTTGGACCCTCTTCTCTCCTTCCTCGCCTCTTTCGACCTTTCCCGCCGCCCGTCTCCTCTGACCCACAAGGCCGGCAACCAGCTGGACCTCATCTTCACCAGACACTGCGATACAGTTAACCTTTCAGTTACTCCTCTCCATCTATCCAACCACTTCTTCATGTTCTTCTCCCTCTTCCTGCCTTCCCCCCCTCCCACTCTCCCCCTACCCAGATGGTGACGTCCCGTTGCAATTTCTGCACACTCACCCCTGCCAATCTCTCCTCTTCTGTCCTCTCTGCCCTCCCTCCTCCTGATTCGTTCTCTGTTCTACCCCCTGATATTGCCACTGACCTTCTTCTCTCTACCCTGTCCTCCACTCTGGACACTCTATGTCCCCTCACCTCCAGGTCTGCACATCCAACTCCATGTGCCCCCTGGTTGTCGGACTCAGTGCGTACGCAGGTGGAAGAAAGGAAAAACCCCTTGGAGGACCGTCTACTTCTTCAAGGGCTCCTGTCAAACTTCTCCTTGTCGCTTTCATCCGCCAAAGCTGCATTTTACTGTCCATCTAACACTAAAAAACGGTTTGAAACTTTTTCCTCCCTCCTCCATCCCCCAGCCCCTCCCCCCAGCTCCTCCCTTCTCCCGGACGATTTTGCCAGCTTCTTTGACAAGAAGGTCAACAATATACAATCCTCCTTCCCTGACCCCCCGGCTGATGCTTGCATCAACCACCCATGTCTAAGACTGAGCTAGTGTTCTTCCCTGCAAAGGGCTGTCCGCACCGAGACCTGGTGGTGACACCTACTTGGACCGCAAGGAATCCTGGTGACCCTGGATGACCAACTGTCGTTCTCGGCAAACATTGCATCGGTGACACGCTCCTGCAGATTTCTCCTCTACAACATCAGGAGGATTCAAACTTTTCTCACTGAAAAGGCTGCGCAGGTGCTCATCCAGGCTCTTGTCATCTCCCGGCTGGACTACTGCAACTCCCTCCTTGCTGGCGCCCCGGCATTTGCCATCAGGCCCCTGGAGCTCATTCAGAAAGCTGCAGCTCGTCTGGTGTTCAACCGACCCAAGTTCTCCCACAAATCTACCCTCCTTCGGACTCTACACTAGCTACCTGTAGCTGCTTGCATCCAGTTCAAGACCAAGATTCGATATTATAGTAGACATTGTTCTAGATATTGTTATATATTGTTTGCCTACTTATTGTACTTGTCCCTTACTGTAATTTTACCTGAACTTATTGTACTTCTACTTGAGCACTGGTGCAGTTCTTGAGACTTTTAAATGCACTTTTGACTTCTGGTGACGAGTTGTTCTCTTACCTTTCTTTGTTGAAACACACAATTGTAAGTCACTTTGGATAAAAGTGTCTGCTAAATAACTGTAATGTAATGTAATGTAATGTGATACACAACATTTGCCCCCCCCCCCCATAGAAAACAACAAACAAACAACAAAGGCACTGAAAATGAACAGTCTCTTGGAACACAGGGAACTAAACTTATAAGAGGAGAGAATCCATCAGGCTTTGTGCTACAATGAAAACTCAATACTAGAATAATACTAAAAGACGCTTATGTAGTCTTTGAGGTAACTTGGCCGCGGCCGGCCTGGGTTGCTTGGCTGGAAAGTCCAGATTGTCCGCCCCATAGCCTGGATCGGTGCCAGCCCTCAGGCCTGCTGTGATGCTGGGCGGTGTCACTCTCCAAGGGCGGCTTGCATGCCACCGCGACCCATCAGACAGACAGAATGTTGCTGGCCCCAGTTGCTCAGTAACCTGCATAGGCGTAGACCAGAACGACAGCAGCTTGTTGTCCCTGTCTAGGGCCGTGATAAGTGGTGTCTTTGCCCGTCGTATTCTGCCATAAGGTATCTTCATCTTACAGTGGCGGTTGATGACTCTGTCCCGCCCTTGTGCCGGTGGTGCCAGGTCTACCGGAGCTCGCAGCCGATCCAAAGGCAGCTGGATCTCACGTCCCATCATGAGGAGTGCTGGGGTACTGCCCATTGTGTGTTGGGTTGCTCGATACTGCAGTAGGGTGCAGAGCAGTGCTGCGTTGAACTGGAAACCATCGGCCAGGTGGGCTCTGATGCTGTTTTTCAGTCTGGTTCATTCTCCCCACGCCCCCATTGGCCTGGGGGTGGTACAGAGCTGTGCGGAGTGTTTAATGCCCCTTTTTTGAGGAAGATAGCAAACTCTGCCTAGATGAACTGTGGGCCGTTGCCGGTGGTGATTGCAGCAGGATTCCGAGAGAAGAGTGAGTCCAAAAAATCCGTTATCACACGGATAATGACAGAGCCGATGGAGGTGACCTCTGGCCACTTTGAATGGAGATCATAGACCACCACTAAAAAACGTTGTTGGTGTGGGACTCCATGGAGCTCCTCGTAGATGTCCAGCTGGAGGTGTGTCCAAGGCTTGTCTGGTCAGTTCAGTGGCTGCAACGGCGGCAGTGTCAGAGGACCAATTTTGCCGCTCACGAGGCAGGCTGTGCAGTCCCTTGCTGTGCGTGGCCTCAATGTCTCCCTCTATGCCCGGCCACCACACCAGGTCCCGACATCTCTGTTTCACTCTCACGATGCCAAGATGGCCCTCATGGGCCATGGCCAGGATGCGTGCCTGTAGGCAACTGGGAACGACAGTTCGGAGTCTACGAGCTACGCAGACCTCGCCCCAGCTTGACAGTTCCTCTCTCACCTGATAGAGAAACTATCGGGTGCCATCTACTCTGTGGCATCTGGAGCAGGGTCGGGCGAGAGACCGGAAGTGGCACGGGAGAGCAAGTCCACCACTACATTCTCGCGACCCGGGATAAACTGTGGGGTAAAGTTATATTGCCGTAGCGTGCCCTAGCGGTGGATCCTCAGCGGCCTGTGCCCTGTGCCTGATGTCTCAAGAGGGGCTGTGAGAACCTGGTGGTCAGTCCGCACTGTGAACGGTCGGCCATAGACATACATGTGTCACCGTTCACATGCCCAAACACATGCTAGGGCCTTCCTCTCTCCCACAGTTCCGCTGGGCTGAGGGCCAGAGAGGTGAAGGTTATTGGGAACTCGATGCCATAATGGAGCCGAGAAAGCACCCCTCCCACAACCATGTTGGAGCTATCACAGGTGAGGAATGTGGGGCTTGAGAGGTCAAAGTGTGCGAGCACAGGTGGTGAGATGAGCTGAGTCTTCAGCTGCTGGACGGCTGCTGAACAGGCACTTGTCCAGACCCATGGCGCATCCTTCCTTAGCAGCTCACGTAGCGGGGCTGTGATCACAGAGTACTGGGGAAGGAAGAGCAGGTCATTCCAAGAAATGAGGCGACTTGGGCTGGACAGGTGGGCTCTGGGAGACGCTGCACAGCATCCACATTGACTGAAGTTGGCTGAGGTCCTCTGCAGTCAGGTGAAACCCCACAAAGTCGACAGCCGTCACGGAGAAGACACATTTCTCCTCGTTCAGGGTGAGGTTGTGTTCGGCCAGCACGTTGAGCACCCAGCACAGACGTTCGTCGTGGAGGGTAGATGTTGAACCTTGCACCACGATGTCGTCGAGATAAATGACCACTCTGGGGATGCCTGTAAAGATGGTGGACATAATCTTCTTAAAACAGCTGGGGGCAGAGCTGAGTCCAAATGGCATCCTTGTGTACTGAAACACTCCGGCGTGGGTGACGAATGCGGTGAGGTAACGGCTGTCGGGCTGCAACGGGATCTGCAGATAACCCTGGCGGAGGTCCAGCTTGGAGAAGGTGGTAGAGCCGTAAAACTGCGTGGTCAGTTCCTCCACTGTGGGGAGTGGGTATTTATCTGGGATGACCGCCTTGTTACGCGCAGCCCCCCAGACTTCTTCTTGGCGACCACCAGATTCGAAATCCACGGTGATGCGTTGACTGGTTCAATGATGCCCGCCTGCTGCAGCTTCTGTAGCTCCTCAGACACTCCGTCGCGAAGAGCCAGGGGGATGCGGCGTAGGGGTTGGAAGACATCATGTTTGAGGAGGGGCTGAAAACCGAGAGGCAGCCTAGTCCAGAGAACAGGGTGGGCCATCGTTGTTTCCATGGCGTGGAGATGTTGCACGGTTGAATAATTCAGCAGGTACACCGCAGCCCCTGTGTCTAGTAACAATGGCACATTCACAACATCCCTCTACTGTGCAGGTCTTGAACATGATGGGTGTGGCCCTCTCAGTATGGATAGAGTGAATGGTGGTGGGTGAGGTGCTCTGAGATGACGGTGGCCTTTGGGAAGTAGCTGGGATAGAGCGGCAGACCTAGCAAAATGGTTCTGTCTCCCACAGCACTGAACAAGTACATTGGGAGTAAGCATTCCAATGTACTTGGCCAATAAAAATTGTATATCTTGTATCTTGCTGGCATGTCTGTCCCCTGGCAGGACAGTTTTGGGCCCTGGTAGCGTGTGATGAGGAGCCGCAATTACCACAGCTTTGCGGGGCAGCGAAATGTCCGGACAGTAGCCTCACACAATCCGCGTAGGCAGCGGCGTCTCCGAGGCTCTTTAAACTCCACGATCGTCGCCTATGTTATATGCTGATAATAACCATACTCAGACCCCGAGTTAGAACGTGCGACTGTCTTTACTGAAGGCTTAGTCAGAACAGCTTTACGGCAACACAGGTACATCGTAAAGCATAACATGTCTCACACACACACACACACACACACAAATGCACACACACACGCACACACATGCACACACACGCGCACGCACTCTGACACACGCACACACACACACACACACACATATGCAGACATATGCGTGTGTGTGTGTGTGTGTGTGTGTGTGTGTGTGTGTGGGGGGGGGCGTTGACGAAGAGCTCAATCCGCGGATGAAACGGTCGGCGAAGAAGATCCAATTCCCCGAAAAGAGGACGCGGGGAGAAGGGCGCCACACGCCGATCCCTCCACCGGGGTCTTGATCAACAATGATGAAGAACAATCTCAGAGCCGGGGGCCCCAGGTGTGGTCCGCGGCGCTACTGTTAACTCACCGAGTGTGACGCTGATGAAAGGCCCCGCCGGCTACGGGAGAAGTGGCGCTTCTGTGCTTCTGTACGACGCTAAAGAAGAATGCTGTTTGTGCAGTCAGGTGACCGGTGTCTGTCAAGGCTAGGCTCAGCTGAGCGATGGAAATACGTCCGGAGAAATGAAGTTTGGATAAAAATGGAGGAAATAAAAGGAGAAATGGGCCCTTGGCAGATGACCTCCACGTTGACGGTTCTATCATCTGACCGGTTGTTTTCCGTATTTTTCCCCGAGATTTTTTAATATATTTATCTGTCTTTGTTCATTGCTGTTGTTTTGTTGGTGTCATCTTGGTCTTGATAACGGTCATTCATACCAACTTCAAAACTTCTAGATATGAGAAGAACGTAAGAAGAGTGCATAAGAGGCAGAATCTATCCCGGGGGACCCAGGGTGGTGAAATCACATTCACTGTCCGTGAATGTGAGATGAGGACAGAGGCTCTGCCTCTACTGAGCATCAGTTGAGATGAAGTCCTTGGTCTGATTGTAAGAGGGGACACAACACACTTCTTGGTCTCCTCGAAAGCCTCGTTCTGAGCGCTCCAACGAGGTCAATCCGATGCCACGTCTCCCGCCGCTAAAGTGCTTTGTGAAAGTGGACGAAAAAAACTGCTGAAAGGCTTCGGGGGGAAATGGGTTTCACAGGTCTAGTGAAAAATTGTAATACTGCCGTAATAACCCCGTGAAATACGATGATATAATGATCATACGGACGGGGCCCATTACTTAATGTAATTGTGCCGAAAACCAAACGGCAGTGTTTCTGCATTACTCAACGGCTTGGCGGGAACCGTCTGGTAGAGCGGTTGATCTGCATTCTGCGCCATCACTCAGTTCCCCGTTAGTCAATCCTCTCTTTCCAGACACAGGAGCTGTTTTCTCTCCTCTGTTTTGTTCCCACCAAACCAAAGGAAGGTCTCTGCTCTAACTGAACCCTCACCTGAGTGTTTGTTTGTACGCCCACCTGCTCCACCTCTGTTTAACATAATTGGCCTGGGTCTCGCCTAGAATAGATTGCTAATTAAAAATGAAGGCGTAATCCCGCTGCCAATATGAGGCAGCGTCTCTGGGAAGGCCAGCCGTGGGTTAAGCACGGGTCAAGGTTAATCCCCTCAATCAGCTCTCCCACATTCTCTCTCTTTCTCTCTCTCTCTCTCTCTCTCTCTCTCCCTCTCTCTCTCTCTCTCTCTCTCTCTCTCTCTCTCTCTCTCTCTCTCTCTCTCTCTCTCTCCTCTCTCTCTCTCTCTCTCTCTCTCTCCCCCCCTCTCTCTCTCTCTCTCTCTCTCCCCCTCTCTCTCGCTCTCTCTCTCTCTCCCCCTCTCTCTCTCTCTCTCTCTCTCTCTCTCTCTCTCTCTCTCTCTCTCTCTCTTTTTTTCCGTAAAAAATAATAAATTTAATAGAACAGCAAATGGCTGGCGTGGAGACAAATCGTGTCAACGAGAAATCACAAACAAACTGACATTTTCTTTGGCAAATTGGACCAATTGAGGGAAAAGTCGGTGGGAGTTTGTTATTGATGTTACTTTGAAGCTAATTTGAGTGCTTTCCCATGGGAAGCTGACACCAAATATTGCCGGTACTGTGCTTCTGGACTGGCTGTTTGATATACCGTTCACTTTTACAGTATCGCAAAACAAAAGAGACGTCCATTTAACCAGTGGTACTCTTCGCTCCGCTTGCTTCAGTCACAACTAATTGAGTGTTCAGAAGAAGCGTGTTTCTCTAGACGTTACACTCTATCTTATATGTGTTCCCTTTTTTAAAACGGTAGAATATTCCAGCGCACCAAAAAATATCTGGAAGAAGCACACTGAGATATAGCATGGGTGTAGCGATAGCGCAACCTTTACCTTGAAGTGTTGAAGCGATGACCTCTTGCTACGTGGTGGGAACGTCATCGCATGGGACTCCGGAGTCAGAGTGTGTGTGTGTGTGTGTGTGTGTGTGTGTGTGTGTGTGTGTGTGTGTGTGTGTGTGTGTGTGTGTGTGTGTGTGTGTGTGTGTGTGTGTGTGTGTGTGTGTGTGCAGTGCATGTTACCTACCGAATCTCTACCACATTTGCATACCTAACGGAAGACCCTTTAACGAGCACAGAAGGCCTTTTTGCAGCAGCAGCGCTGAGCGGCCAGGCGTGGATCCTTTGAAGCGTTCTTTGATGCCACCAATTCAACGGCTTGTTTCTATTCGGACTACGCTGATCTCATTGTATTAGGGGTGGTGTACCTGGTGGTGTACCTGGTGGTGTACCTGGTGGTGTACCTGGGGGTGTACCTGGTGGTGTACCTGGGCCTATGGGCGCGGATGTGGACAAGGGGAGGAAGGAAAAGGGAAATTACATTTAAGTCATAATTAGACGGAAGACTTAGTGTGTTTTTTTCTGTCTGTCGAATCTCACGCTTGGCCGCCTTCAAGCTTAGCCAATTTTTAGCTGTCTGGGTCTTGTGCTTCAGTCACTATTAAAGCATTTAACACAAAACACAGAAACACAGCACAGTTACTTTGGACCGACTCCAGCTTGGTTTTAAATACGTTTAAGAAAACACTAAATGAGGATTTAGTTCTGAGCTGTGCCGCAGCGACGTGTGTGTATAGTCCTGATCTGGAAGCCCAATGATATTCTAAATAAATGGATCATCGACTTCAAATATTGATTGATAATAGTTTTCCGTTTGAACCTCATATCATTTCTCACTTTTGCATTTGTGCAAAAACGCATTAGCCCTCCGTATGCCTTTGTGATGCCGAAATGCTTCATTGTCTTGAAATACTGTTATTTTCTTCACTTTCTAAATAAAAACCAGCAAAGCAAATATGCTTTATAACAGGATTGATCTTTTTCAATTTAGAAATGCACATTGCAGCTTAAATGTGGATGGACCAGCCAAACCAGCTCTAGTTAAGTGATGATATTGTCCTTCATCTGCTTCTATTGTTTATCATCAGTGCCAACACGCAAGTAAGTTCAATAACATTTGATTCTGAAATTACATGAAACAATGTTTTCATGTAAACCAAAAAACAGCCTACATTCAATTTAAAGACCTAACAACATCATATAAAGTAAAAACAATCAGTATAGAACAAATGTGCCATGATGATACTATAAGGACGCTCATGGGATAAGGAGCCTGAATAAAGAAATGCCTGAATAAGGAGCCATTGCAGAAGTTCACTTCTGAGACCAAGCCCTCAAAACAAAGAGGAGGTTAATTAGCCACAGGTGCGACCAATCAGAGCTTGCTCCCAGCGGGTGACAGCTGGCTCTGACTGACCTGATCTGTCCTCTCTGGATACTGTCTCCTCTCACCTCCTGGCTCACACGCACGCACACACACACACACGTGCACGCACACACACACACACACACGCACACACACACACACGTGCACGCACACACACACACGCGTGCACGCACACACACACACACTGAAAAAAATCACTGCGTCACCACACCAAACAGGTTGCTTTGAAAAAGGCGTACAGGTTACAAAGTTCCAGGACATATGCTTGCAAAAGTGTACTTCATATACTTCTACTACAACTTCTACTACTACTACGCTTACTACTGCTTCTACAACTATTACTACCATCACTACTGCTATTACTACTGCTACTTCTACCACTACCAGTACTATTACTAATCATCATCATAATAAAAAATTTACATTGTGGAAAATGTTATTAAATGCTTTATTAAGTAAGATCTCTTGATATCAAACTGTAGGCTGCCTCAGTGAGCAACGGAAGGTAAGCGTTCAGCCTTGCTGAGCTGCGAGACAGGCCAGGCACAGCTGTGACCGGTCACTGACACCCAACACCATCCTGTTCACAGGTAAGAGAAGCAGACAGAGAAGCAGCACAGCCGCTGCTGCAGGGATGGCTTTTCACAACAAATATGGGGGAATTGCGGTAGTATCAACAACAACCACAGCAATATGGCTCACACTTTAAAGGATATGTGTTCCACGCCAACTTCTCTTCTTTTCGACAGAGTTTAGATTAGGGAACAGGGTTTTCACGGTTCAGGTGTGACTCCCAGGTGTAACGTTCTCGGTTCAAACCCATCAATGTACCCCTTCTACCTGTCTGCTGAGCAAGCTCCCTACCTGCTCATCCATTCAATGTATCGAAGCACAAAATTAAGTGGCTTTGGATAAAAGCTTCCGATAAACGCGTCAATGATGACTAATGAAATTGCCTTCCACCCACAGAAGTTGCTACGAAAGACAGGCTTTTAGTTTCTCCAATTCCTAACTGAAAAACAACTTGTTTAGACAGGACCACCCAGGACTGCGTTCATTGATATTATTTTTTGGTATTTTTGTTCAGTGCGTCACGTCGCTCACCGTGACTTCTGCCTTCTGCCGGCGACGCGGCGTGAACTGGACGAGTAGGGGGTGCCTTTATCAGCGCTTGTCATGCAATGTCAAGTTCTCTCCTCACCTTGCTACGTTAACGAGGGGATTCATTAACCCCGGCCCATCGAGAGGGCCTGTGAGGGTCCAGATCATGTTCATTATTTTTTGTCTTATTATTGACTTTTTGGAGGTTGAAAAGCGTGACACTGTACGTTATACACGTTGCATCGGTTTGTAAGTGGCTCTAACCCCGAGGTTACTCATCAGGGATAAGCACCAAGCAGTACATTCTCGCCACTCAATCTGCTTTACGCCTGGTGGTAAGTCAACGACTTCAGGTAATTACATGTCAGGGAATATGCCCTGGCTCCCCTGGGGGAGAGTCACACCGGCGCTGGATGTCTATGTTTGATTCTATATAAATTAATGAATTAATTTATTCATTCCCTGCAGCTATCCAGAAACCACCAGCCATTCTCCAGAACCCACAGATGGCCGGTCCGACATTGATAGTTCATGTAGTGATCATGTGCTATACTTTGTGTTTCTACACAATTAAAAGAGGTTAAGGGTACCTCAACCTTAATAAAGCACCTTTATAAAGTACCTGAAAGACAATATAAGGCTTTCTGACCTGATTCTGCCAACCTACTTCCACCTTCACCTTCCCTTTCAGGTCTTTGGTGAGGAGAGGACATCTAAATGGCTCTCACCTTGGCAGAAGACAGAGGACCTCCCCACTTCAGACAATACGTCTCAATAAGTGTTACAATTCCAGCCATAGCAACAAGGTCACTTTGGCTGTGTGTGTGTGTACCCCAAAACCTTTGAAGGTCCGGGTTTTCTCCTCAGCCTCAGAGTTAGTGGACCACAGAGTTAGTGGGCCTCCCTAGGGAGGAGTGCCTCTCTCTCTCTCTCTCTCTCTCTCTCTCTCTCTCTCTCTCTCTCTCTCTCTCTCTCTCTCTCTGTCTCTCTCTCTCTCTCTCTCTCTCTCTGTCTCTCCGCTGTCCGTGTCTGCTGAGAGGATTATAGCCACCGGTGATACCTGACTGTCTGGCCCCTGAGGGCCCCTGAGGGCCCCTGAGGGCCCCGGGGGCCCGTGAACACCATCATAAACACTGTTAACGCTCATTCCAGCGTGTCCTGTAAAAGGTTCTCAACATCATCCCCAGCCATCCGCATTAGGGATAAAGTGTCAAAGAAAAAGGCTTGCAGTGGCGGGGCAGAAGCTCAGAGCCCATGCTCCTTACCCCAAAGGTGGGTGACGGGTTGGTGTGAGATGGTGGGGGAGGGGGTGGGGGAGGGGGGGGGGGGTCTGGGTGCAGGCAACACGCAGGAAAGCTAAGCATTGTTCATTTGCATACACCACCCACATTGGAATGAAAAGCGGCAAAGTTGCCCTTTAATGAACAGATCATGTCGAGTGTGTTTTTACAACGCAGACGCTGTATTAATATTCATATTATGATTATCATTTTGAATATGTTTTGTTGTTGTTGTTTTTTTTACCGGGAAACTCGGCTTGGATTCTCAGTATCTCAGCAAGAAGTGAATCCAAATGAAGCTCAACGAGGGTTCGTTGCGGTGGGCGAGCCGACATACCGAGCGTTTTTCAAAAGAGGCAACAGGGAGGGGATCAACACAGCCAAGGACACGTAGCTGTGTTTATTTATAAGGGTGACTTGTAAAAGTTGGCCAGAGCGACTCCCCTCTACACCCTGGCCCCCATGACCACACAGGGCCCAATTAGGGTGCTGTGGTGGCCCCGGAAACCAACCCAACGCACCACACGCTAATAACTAAATGCGGGCAGCAACCAAAATAAGCCGCGAGCGGCGGAAATATATGTTCAATTAGGGATTATCCGAAAGACCAGCCCTGTGTCGGAATATGGACTTCCAGGTCTTTGTGGAGCTTGCCAATCTGCACAAACTTGCACAGGGCTTCAAAGGGTTTCCCAATGGCAATTAACTAAAGAGAGAGGCGGGGGAACCATGGGCCCATCCCTACTGCAAGGCATTTTCCATTATTTTAACAAGCACAACAATATATCATATGTTAATAGATTTTCCTCCCTTGTCCTCTGGAGCTTGTCGTGAGCGTTGTCAGTCTTTCTCTCTCTCTCTCTCTCCCTCCCTCTCCCTCTCTCTCTCTCTCTCCCTCCCTCCCTCTCTCCTCTCTCTCTCTCTCTCTCCCTCCCTCTCTCCCTCTCTCTCTCTCTCTCTCTCTCTCTCTCTCTCTCCCTCTCTCTCCCTCTCTCTCTCCCACTCACTCTCTCTATGTGACTAACAGAAACACAATTAGAAGAAGGGGCAGGGTGTACCATTAGTATTCATAGGGTGACCTGGCAGCTCTAACCTATGTAGCTCTGAGTCTTGTGAGGGTAGCCCTATACTAGCCCCTTCACTACCCTCTACTTAGCAGACCGGAAACAAGTTATTGTTCTCCTCTTCTTTTCATGGTGGAGTTGATATGTAATTACCTGCCAGGGGAGTAGAATTGCTTCCAGTACGTATCGTGGATAGTTGCGGTATAAGTAATCTAAATCTAATTCTGGAGGATTAAATCGTCTTTATTGGTCACATACATACGTAGACACACAGGGAAATGTGTTCCTCTGCATTGAACCCATCCTAGTATTAGGAGCAGGGGGCAGCTATTGTATATGCAGCACCCATGGAGCAGTGTAGGGGTCTGCTGCCTTGCTCAAGGGCACCTCGGCAAGGCCCAGGTGTTTCTGGGACTTGAACCGGCGACCTTCTGGTTCCCAAGCAAAGTCCTAACAGACTGAGCTATCCTGCCGCCCTACATGTTTTTGTTTATTTCAGTTGTTTTTTTAGGAATTTAAAGATGAATACAACTTTGACTTTGGATTATTAAGTATTATTTTTGTATCACTTTTCAGGGAACGTCGAAGATCCCTTCATTCCGGGGTGCCACAGCCTGGTCCTCGTGTCATTACCAATAAGAAAGCTTGGTTATCCGGGTGGAAGTGCACTGCTCAGAGTGTTTCGGGCTGGTTAGTTAGCACCCAGGTTGCTCCCCAAAGTAATTCCTAGCCTCTGGTCCCCCTTGACGTGTCAGACACAATGAATCAATTCGAACTCATACTGCACTACACCACAGGGCCGTGATTACAGGGCGCTGTGAGGGGGCCACAGTTTGTATGTGAAGGTTCACCCGAGAGGATCAACGGGGCCACGCCCAATCGTGGTACGGGCTGTCGTAGTTTTTAAATGGCACGTGGCAACACGTGACCTCGTGACCACCGTCGCTTGTCGTCAAACTACAACCGTGACATTGTTAATTTGTGGCCGTTTTCAAACGTTCGACTTTCCATTGACTCAAATGTGTCGATGGTAGTTGTCTCATGTAGCGCAGGATGAAATTATAAGTTTCAGATACAGATAACCGCCTTATATGTTTAAGGACGATGAAACACATAGCATTTCTAACTCACAATCCTTTTTGTGTGTTAGATGGTACATGCTGACCTGTAAGCGCTCTCCTAGAGTCAGTGTGGTGGTGGCTGGTTATACCTTTTGGCCTTGATTACCAAGGAACCACAGATGTGCAGCCTCACCCAGCAGCCCCAGTCTAATCAGTCTGACTGGGGCCAGGTGAGGCTGCTTCAACCAGCCTCTAATCAGTCTGACTGGGGCCAGGTGAGGCTGCTTCAACCAGCCTCTAATCAGTCTGACTGGGGCCAGGTGAGGCTGCTTCAACCAGCCTTTAATCAGTCTGACTGGGGCCAGGTGAGGCTGCTTCAACCAGACTCTAATCAGTCTGACTGGGGTCAGGGGAGGCTGCTTCAACCAGCCTCTAATCAGTCTGACTGGGGCCAGGTGAGGCTGCTTCAACCAGACTCTAATCAGTCTGACTAGGGCCAGATGAGGCTGCTTCAACCAGACTGTAATCAGTCTGACTGGGGCCAGGTGAGGCTGCTTCAACCAGACTCTAATCAGTCTGACTGGGGCCAGGTGAGGCTGCTTCAACCAGACTCTAATCAGTCTGACTGGGGCCAGGTGAGGCTGCTTCAACCAGGCTGTAATCAGTCTGACCACACCAGCCACCAACCACACACACTCCACATGAACATATCCTATTGACTATGATTTACTATTTAGTCATTCATTAGTTTTACTTGTATACAATTTTTAAGATGCATGTCCTTAATGAGCAAGTAAGGCTATGGCATTACTTTGCGTTACATTACATTCCAGTCATTTAGCAGACACTTTTATCCAAAGCGACTTACAATAGTGTGTTCCAACAAAGGAAGGTGAGAGAACAACTCGTCACCAGAAGTCAAAAGTGCATTTTATTAACAAGTCTCCAAGAACTGTGCTCAGGTAAAAGTACAATAAGGTAAAAGTACAATAAGTTGGCAAACAATAAAGAACAATATCTACCTTACAATATTCTTTGACAATCTACTTAGAAAGACGCTAGTACGCTAGTAAAAAGTGATAAGGATGCACTAGTAGGAAGGATCCAGGTAGTGTTTTCTGAAGAGGTGAGTTTTCTGCCTGCAGCGGAAGATGGGCAGTGACTCTCTGCAGTTCTGAATCCAACTACTAGTCACCAGAAGTCTTAAGTGTGTTTCCTTCCTAACAAGAGCAGAAGTAAAAGTACAATACGTTGGCTCCCTAGAATTTACACAATAAGTGCATCAAACAAAAGCAAACAATAGTGCTAACCAGATGCAGGGTCTAAGAGGAAGGGTCAGGGTGGTGCTTCCTGAAGAGGTGGGGTGTTTTCAGCCTGCGGCGGAAGATGAGCAGCGACGCTGCTGTTCTGTCTGACATCAGCCGGGAGTTCATTCCACCACTGTGGGGCCAGGACCAAGAAGAGCTGTGACCACATAGATCGGCCCTCAGGGGCCCCCGAGCGACGGGCGAGCAGACGCCCCGAGGCAGCAGACGGGTGGGGGGGGACGTAAGGCTGGACCGTAGCCTGACATCTTGCACAGTACTGCAGACATTTGGGTTCAAACCCAGAAACCTTACCACCACCAGACTATCCCGCCCCCAATTGGATCACATTGGATTGTGATGGCGTATCAGCATGTTGATTTGGACATGGGTGGTGGATTTTAATTGCAAATTAATAATACGCTCTTACAGCGAACGCGTTGCATATTTCCCTCTATGAATCTCACCCAGGGCAGAAATGAGTCAGCGAGGATCAGCACTTTTAATCCCTGCTATTATGGTGTCCCTAAATCACAGGCTGTCGTCCTCACTCCACCATCCCTGACTACAAGTTCACCAATCAACTTTGTTCACTGTGATGTTCACCCGCTCCCTTCTTTTGCCGCTCGGCCCATTTCATTAAGTGGAATGGGACACTGCATGCTTCAGAATTTACCCCCGTTGGTTTCCAATCAAATGCAATATCAATTTGGCAAATCTGTTTTTATAAAAGGCTGAAGCTGAAATATATCTTAGATTATTGTGGTGCACATATTTACCCATAACTCCAAGCAAAGCACACGGGCGGTCAAGAAGAGCCATCTCCCCCCCAGAGAGGTTTCAGGAGTACTTCTCCACATCCCCGAATTAACCCAAATCCAATCCATACTGCCCATTTAGACAATGAATAGACTTACATAATTGTACCTCCAGGGTACCACGGTCCCTCCAAAAAGTTCAATGAATGATGTGAACGGGTGGGGGAGCAGATAACCGATACATGCTTTATGCTACCGCGGGTGAGGAGAACACAGACGAACGCAATGGAAACCTGCAATTATCTCTTAGAGGGGAAAACATTGACTCCTTCTGGGGGGTTTCTGTTGTTCTCTGCGTTAGTCCTCCTCAACTTGATTATCTTGTTTAATGCAATTGGGAAATTAGAATGAAACAAGTCAAAAGGTACATATACTCTCTCCATATGTTAGGAGGGACATTGAGGCTATTGGACCCATGATTTAGGTCTGGAGGCTTGGTTTATCTTGTACAATGCAATTGATGGATTTGAGTAAAAGTAAGCAAGAGTCAAAAGTTAAATAGTAAAAACTGAAATCAAAATGTGTTGGCTTTTACTTCACATGGGGGAGGACTTGTTATGAACTGTAAAGAGTCAGTTGATCAAGGAAGTACCCTCTACCACAGGGCACTTAACAGCATAACAGACATGTCCTAGATATCCTAGAAGGAAAGACCAGACCGTAGAGTAAATAAATATATGAACGCTATGATATACTATTTCTAAGAATAGAACTGCAGTATTACAACGATTCATATGCTTGGTCTCCTCGCTT